>RJWM01013008.1:0-54740 GCA_004363535.1 Dasyprocta punctata | reverse complement strand
CCTGTTAACCACAGACCATATAATATAATAAGGACCTCCTGACAAAACAAGACCACTGAGTTGTCATGTACATCCTAAAGAAGGCCAGGAAAGCAAAACACAGGTGCTGTCAGTATAAGAGATGCATGTGCATGGAACATGTTGTTGGCATGTGTGCAGACTGCTTTAGGTGTGTGCTATGGTTGATACATTGTGTCATCTTGAGAAGTTTAGAAGTTTAACTGAGAGACTCAGCAGGGAGCCAGGGTTCTTACTTTGTAAATATCCTCACCCCCTGCAAAGGAGGACAAGGAGATTCTATGAGTGCTACATGTGCCCTGGTGGGTGGGGATGTCCTGTGTAATATAAGAGAGGAGAAGAGACTTGCTTTTCCCCGTTTTTTGCTCTGGCTGCTGCCTTGAGGTATTGTCCCAGTGTGATGCCACCTTGCCTTGGAACCAGTTGATTATGGACTGAAACCACCAAAAGCTGTAAGATAAATAAACCTTTCCTTCTTTCATTTTGGGTGCCAATTATTTCGTCTCAGCCACAAGAGAAAAGTAAAAGTAACCAAGACAGTGTGATAATTGAAGTAAAGACTTCTTTTGTGAAGTGCTATTTGTGTTTTCACTGTAGTTCATGTAAGAATTTATTTTCATTGTTCTTTTGTAGACAGTAACAAAAACAGTTGATTTTGAAAATTTTGATGCTTTTTTATAAGCACTCAATAAATATTAAAAATTCAAGTTTATTTTTGTGATTTTTTCTGTTTAAGTACTTATTAATATAATAAAACTCATAAAAATAAAATTAATAATTCATTAATAGAAATATTCTAAAGAATAAACATGGGTGTGAGAGACCCATGTTTCTGCACCTTGATGCTGAATTAGCGTCATGCTCCTGACTTTATGATACAATCATGGTAAGGGATAATAAAAGTACATTTATATACACTCCAGGCATTAGGGCAGTTTACTTCAGATTTACAAGAAACCAGTTGGGTGAGAACTTTGAAAACTATTTCTATCTTTTTATTCCATACTTTTCTGTCCTAGAAAGTATTTTAAGAAAATAAATTAATTCAAGAAAAAAGATTGAGGAACACAAATGCCCATTTTAGCATTACTAGCAGATACATCTATGGAAGGAACAAATGTCAGAGACTCAATAAATGAGATTCAGTGAATTTCACTTGATGGAAATATCATCACATCTGAAGTGTTTCTAAAGAATTTAGGATAACATCAGATGTTCTGTTTTATAACTAAAAAGTAACAGAACCAGTTGCATACATATATGTATTTATAGAATACATGTATAGAATCTAGCAATTTAAGCAGTGTAAAAAAATATTTAAAAGACTTATACAAAAGTGTGGGAAATTGTTGGTTTGGGAGTCCTGTGATTTCGATCTGAAATGTTTCTTCTGTTCAGAAATGGCGTTTGAAAGACAACATTCTTTGGGGCTCCATATCCACCAGATGATTAATCCACAGTTGAGCTCATAGCTGACTGTGCCCTTTGTGGGCAGAGTCACTGGGGTGTGACCTGGAAGGGTATACTCTTGTCCTAGGTTCCTCCCTTCCCTGTCCTCTGCCACACCACTTCTGCCTGGGAGCCAGCAGACATGGACTGAATCCACTACACCATGAGCCAAGCAAACCTGCCTTTCCTTAAGTTGTGAGCATCAAGTATTTTGTCCCGGTGATCAGAAAGTGACTAACACAGGCTTAGTAGCAACTGAGTGGTTTTTTATTTGTAGAGTTTAAATTCAAAATAAAGAAAATACATTTCATTTACCAGAAAAAATTAAGCAGAAGGCAGATAATTTAAATATGCATAATTTGGCAGGACAGAAATAATATATTTGAAGAAAATATAACCCCACATTATGGTTTTGCTAAATCTTTGAATTTTCATCTGACTAAAAACCATTTTGCTCATGTGAAGTTCTCTTCCAAAGTGTCACACTTGCAAATTTGGAGAAAAAGTCCTAATACATCACTAAATTTTGTGTCTTTGAATTTATTATTTTAACCTACAGTACTAATGCAGAAAAATCGATGTGATGTGTCTCTGTGAAGTCAAGAGTAAAACTGCTAATGTGTGACAATAAAAAGTTCTTGAAGTTCTGAATGCCAGAGGGTGCAATACACACAGACTAATAGTGTAGTGAAAGTTGAAAGGCACAATTTAATCTCACAATGTCTTATACTGTTCACAGAGAAGAGATGAGACATTTTCATAATGGTTTACTATATGAAGCATTAGGATTTGTGAAAAGCAGTTGGAAAAGTTCTCTTCACGGAGATGAACTGGCATCCTCATGCTCATGTTCTTGACTATGTCTTCCACCTCCTTGAAGAGCCACCTCCTATGTACATGAGAGCTTTTAGACATCGCATCTCCCTCCTTCATCCTTCTGATGACAGAATGTGGTGGGTTGGGATGGGAACGCTCAGGGTCGGTTTGTCCTGGATCAGTGGTCCTGGGGATGTGGTGTCCATTTGGCTGTGGTTGGAAAGTTCCTGCTCTGCTTGCTTCACTCCTCGCCAGCAGCATTGGGCTGGGCTGGGGGAAGCGTTGAGCCCTGGGTGTGGAGCCTCAGGAGTGGACTGAAGCCCTCTCTGGAGGGCGTGAGTTTTGCCTCTCACAGGTCTGAATTAGTCACTGCACAAGCGAGTTGTTATAAACTAGATTGCCCATGTGTGCTCTCTCAGTCTGCACTTGCCCACGCTCACTCCGTTCTTCACCCCAAGCGGTTGGGGTCTTCCCAGAAGCTGAGCGGATGTCTGCACCCTGGTCGTTGACCTCCCTGCTGACAGGACCACCAGCCCTTACTTACAAACTACCCAATCACAGGTTTTCTGCTACAGCATGAGAAAATGGACTCAGACCCATTGTCATGAAAATTTAACTTCATATTCAGAAATATGATGGGTGAATGGTGTTTCTCCAGCCAGCTGGGGCAAAGGAAGTACAAAAAGGGTCATTATGAAAGGTTTAAATCATTTCATTGGCTGTGTCCACTGGTGTGATGTGATGTCCACGCTCCTTTCTCAACTCGCCCCTGTCCCCCAGGAACACTCACGTCACCCGAGTACTCATTAGTCCTCAGGTATTTGTCCCTTTATTGACCTACCCAGCAAAGGTGGTTCCCTTGTTCTGCAGCCCCAGCCACTGCTCCGAGAGTCTGGGTGTCTGACCAGGACCCCAGGTGCCAACATGCAGCAGCTCCTGAGGCGACCTTCTGCCGCCAGCCGGCCTGTTGCCACATTCTGGGGTCCCTCTACACTAGGCCACTGCTAGTTCCTCCACCCCCACCTCCTCCACAGCTTGCCCAAATCTGCCTGATCGTCATTGTTCTTCTGGACATTTTAATGAACTTGAAGCCATGCTAAGCTCTGTGCCGAACTGGGCAAGTTTTTCTCTTACCTTTGTGCCTAATTTGAGGGTTCACCAGTGGTCAGGGCCTGAAGCCCCATGCCTCATGGAATGTACAGTGGAAGGAGCAATTTACATTTTAAACCACATAGCCCCTTCCCACGGGTCAGTGCCGAGGCCTGAGAGGTGGGCCATGTTGGACAAATTACACTATTCAGACTTCAAATTGCCTTTCTTCACCACCTGCTATGCCTGTGTTTGTGGGTGTTTTTGACCAACTCCTTGCTCCACAATTCATTTGGTCATTCGTGAGCAGATTTTGGACGGACCACATCACTTGTATTAAGTGTGTGGGGCTCAGCTCTGATTCACACCAGAAACCCTAACAGGTTAACATTAGACCCAACAGTCAGTTTGTGCTGCACAGTTTTGATCAACATGGATTTACTTTTAGATGGATACATTTTTAAAAACCAGAAATACAAAATGCAAATGCAAATGCAAATGCAAATGCAAACGCAAGGGAAGGGAAAGGAAGGGAAGGAAAGGGAAGGAAAGGGAAAGGAAGGAAAGGGGGCTATTTAAAATATTTATATGTAAAAGCATTACTTTCATTCTATAGATATTAAAATTAAAAATAAATATAAATTGAATTTGCCTGCGTACTGTAACAGGCACCTATGTTCTGTTATTCGATAAAAGGCGACACACACGTATGCTTTATAAGAAGAGGACTCAGTAGGGTGTGATGAGGTGGCATGGATGTGAAAGTGTTTAGCGTTGTCGCCTAGAGGGAGGGTAACAGCACTGGGGCTGTGCGGGGATGCATTTTTAGTTTCCACTCACATCTTCCGTCTGTCTTTGAACAAAATGTGCATTTTCATGATGACTGAACTCCAAAAACATCTCACTGTGTACCTGGTCAGTGCGGGAGGGAACGCAGAAGAGGGCGGGGCACGGGAGTGGAAAGCTTCGTGTGCGCAGGTGTTTGCATGCAGGCGGTCACCATTAATCATGCTTGGCTAAAAGATATCAAGATTTTCAAAAACAGTAATGAGATAAAAATTTAAAAAAATTCATCTGCTTACAAAGTGCTCTTGTAACAAATTACCATCCATCCAGCGACTTAACCCAAGCCAGATGATCATGTGACAGCCGACCTGCAGGTTGGAAGGCCGGATCTAGCGGGCCGTGCTTCTCGCTGGAGGTGCGTCCTCCTCTCCCGTGCTTTCTCCCCGGGCTCCTGGCCCCTTCCTCCTCCTCCCTCGGAGCTGGCTGAGCTCCCATCTTCCTCCTTGGCCACACCTCCCGTGCGCGTCCCCGCCTCCCTCGCACACTTCTGAAGACCTGGTGACCGCGCCGCGCAGTCCCGGATACCCCGCAGCTCACCCCAAACTCAGGACAAGAGGAGGCCGGAGGTGGACGCGTCCTCATACAGGGTGCGCGGGGTCCTGCCCGGTTCCCCAGGCGGCGTCCCTGGGGCGCTCCGGCACTCGGCCCAGCCTAGGACATCTGCTGGGACGGGCGAAGAGACCGCTCCGCCCCGCTCCTCTTCTGGGTGCCTCGCTGGGAAAGACAAGCCAGAAGGTACACGGGCACCTGTTGTGCTCGCTTTAAGAGACGCCGGCAGCAAGACGAAAGCTAAGAAAGTAACTGTTTGGGGCGCAGCAGGGAGGCGAGGCCCAGCTCTGTACGCCACGGGCGTCCTCTGCAGAACCCCGGGGGCCTCCTGCTTCTGAAGATATTTGAGACAGAAGAAGTAGGAAAACCCCAAAAAGTGTAATTGGAAAAGAACGTAGAATACTCAAGAACGTAGAATATCTGGATTGTGGTAATAATCCAACATTGTCTTGCATCGGGGTTTGAAAAGTCGCTGCACAGCTAAAGCTCAGCCAGAGGCTGGTGTGGTTTGCGGTAGCGTCTACCCTGTGCTCTAGGAGGGGGTGACTTCGATGCTTACGCATTTCTAGAGAGTGGAACATTAAAAAACACACCACAATTCCTTCTACAAGGCAAACTTAGCCTTTGTATAAAACCAGGGAAATCACAATAAAGTATATTAGAGACCCATTAGTAAAGACAAATTAAAGTTTTGCAACAAAATATTGATATTTGTAACAAAATATCTAAACAATGCAAAGATATCATGACAAAATTGTGTATATTATGCAAATACAAAAAATTTATCATCATAATTAATCACATTTATTAATAATTAATATTACAAAAATAAGAAAAATTAACTTATAAATAGATGCACCAAAGTACTTGGGAAAATTCGAAGTATGCATATGATTACAAAGAAGAACAAAGGAAAGAAATTTCTCTAAGTTTAGAAAGAGTATCTAAAAACTCATAAAAACATTATTTCATGAAGTTATAGAAATATTCTTTCAACAAAAATATAGGAGCCACTATCACCAGCACTACTCCATTTTTATTGTAAGTCTTAGTTTTACACTGAGGTAAAGAAATAAATGGTATGAGTTTCAAAAAAGATGCAAATTTATTTTTATGTCACGTGTGAATTTTTAAAAAGACTCTAGAGAAATCAGTAACATCAGTAAGAGAGTTCTAGAGTTTGGTTTGAAATAAGATTGATATTTAAAAATCAATTGTATTAATATATGCCAGAAATATGCAGTTAGAAATATCTTTTTGAAAGGTGCCATTTGTAATGGAAGCAATGGCAATAGAGAGAATACGTAGGGGAAAAAATTAACACAATTTATTCCAGACTTGCAAGGAGCATATTATAATAATTTATTGATGATTAAAGATTTGAATAAATGAAGATATTGATTATATTTATAAATAAGATACACTCATACAAAGTTTAATTCAAATTTGTTTATAGATAAACTACTATTTCAATAAATCTTCAAGTGGTTTTCCAAGCAACTTTGAACCTAACATTGTTATGAAAGTTAGAAGCCCTGAGGGCATCCAGACACTGAGATTCTCCCAGATTAGCAGAATTTATTCGGACAAAGAAATCAGGCATGGAGCGGGGCGTGGTGCGCACGCCTTTAATCCCAGCACTTGGGAGGCTGAGGTAGGAGGAGCCTTGTGATTTTGAGGCCGACTTGGGCTATAATGCGAGCACAAGGCCACCCTGAGCTACACAGTGTGACCCTGTCTCAAAAAACCAGGGCTGGGGAGTTTGGCTCAATAACTTAAGCGCCTGTCTGATAGGTGTGAGGTTGTGAGTTCAATCCCTGGGGCCGCAAAAAAAAAAAAAAAAAGAAAAGAAATCAGATGCGGCGGCTGGCCCACGGTTGGACCCCTGACCAGAGGGACAGAGCAGTCACAGAAGCAGACAAATACATGCGTGGTCATGTGATGGGGCCCCAAGGAGAAGTGACCGCCCAGGGCCTGGGCTGACAGGGCAGGGTGTCCTGTGGGGAAATGGAGGTGGGGCCCTGTGTTGTCATCTTCTGACCCCTGGAAGTCTAACAGGACAGGCAGAATTCTGTGTGGGTCTCCTGTCCTCCCCGTCTCTAGGGACCACAGAGGTTCACCCTAGTCTACTACGAGACTGATGTTTTAGTTTCCAGCAATGGATAAGAACCTATGGTATTTGTTGGTCTGTTTATATCACTTAACGGAGTGACCTCCAGCTCCATCTGTGATGCTCCAGTGAAAGGATTTCACGCTGTGGCAGCCACACTGTGTTTCACCCAGTCTGCCACTTGACTGACAATGACCTGCTCAGGTGGACCCGGTGTTCAGTCTGCCTGGATCTGGTCACATTGTCACCACTGCCACTGCTGGGAGACCCTGGCCGGCGTGACCCTGGGCCAGCCGGTGCAGGAACCCTGTCGCTTTGTGCAAGTTCAGCCATTCCCACAAATTAACGCTTCAGAATTTTTTTTTCTTGTCTTTGGTCAAATTCAGCTTTGGAGATTGGTATTTTTGTCAGTTTTGTTCTACTTTACTGCAGCTTTTTGGGAGAGGGAGGATTTGTCGAACTCTGCGTTCTGTCCTGTTGGAAGCAGGGACTGTGAAGCCAGACTTTCATACCAAGCTGCATTTTAAAAGCATCTTTGAAAGTGAACAGTGAGACATATCATGGGAACAAGTCAGAAATAAATTGCCTGTGTGTTGTTGCTTAATATATCACTGGATGGAATATTTTGCCAAAGGAGACTCCAACATTTAGAGCAGCAAAACCACAGGACCGATGGGAGCAGCACATCCCCGTCTTGTCTGCAAAGCAGGTTCAGGTCTAATTGTATCTGTGCCATCGTTTTTCTTTTCACTGTGCTGTAGTGAGAACCCGGGGCCTTCACACTGACCTGCATCCCCAGCCCCAGGCCTTTTTAGTTTTTATTTTGAGACACGGTCTTGCTAAGTTGCTAAATCACCCTGGCTGGACCTGAATTTGCAGTCTTCCTGCCTTGGTCTTCCAGAGTGCTAGGATTACAAGCATGTGCCCCTACCGCCTGTCTTCAGCTACTTCCTTGAGGGTTTCTCTCAAGTATTTTTGTGGCCCGGTTCATAGATACACTGGTTCTATCATGCTTCCTG
The DNA here is from genome assembly GCA_004363535.1 of Dasyprocta punctata. Taxonomy (NCBI): domain Eukaryota; kingdom Metazoa; phylum Chordata; class Mammalia; order Rodentia; family Dasyproctidae; genus Dasyprocta; species Dasyprocta punctata. Next base: position 46,844 of record RJWM01013008.1, on the reverse strand, counting down.
GACACAATTTCTATTCCTGTGCTCACTCCTTCCTTGCCCAGGACACTGATCCATTTTTCCTGCCAGCCGTCACTCGTCAGCTCTGGAGTGATCTCTTGTCCACTGATTACAGTGCATGGTGTTCTTTTGCAGCATGTTCTAAAAATGACAAAATTATTTGCATAGTTGGCAGCTTGCACAAAGTGACTTAATTTTATGAAGATATTTAATTTTACTCTGCAAAAGCAGCATTCCATAAAGCAACATAAAAGCCATCTTTACTTCTAATTAACTTGAGTCATTTTTCTTGCTTTTAAAGAGTTGATATGAAATTACCTAAGTTGCTTTTTTTTTTTTTTTTTTTTTTTTTGGTACTGGAGATCAAGCTCACGACCTTGAGCTTGCCAGGCAGGCACTTGTGCCACTGAGCTAGATCCCCAACCCCTAAGTCACTCTTTAACAGCATCCTAATCCAGAACTTATGTTATGATTTGTTAAGATTTTGCATGGAAAAGGTCACCACCAGGAAGCACAGGGAAATTTGCCAGTGAACAATCCCCACTTGTCTTGTAACCCACTCCTCTAGTCTCCTATTCCCCCAGTTAAAAAGTACCCCTGTAAAACCCAGCAGCAGGTGAAAATTCATGACACTGAAAAGTAAAGTAACAAGGTATTTCAAAATCTGGAAGGAATTTGTGCCACTTAAAAGCATATGGAGTTGATTGGAACAGCGTTAGCAGCTAATCTTAACAACTACTTCCTGCCTGAATGGCTCTAAGAATTTTGTCTTCTCAACTGGTTCTGAGATGATGAATATATAACATTCAGAAATTTAGGGAGCGGAGCAGGAATCCTTTAAGGAAGTGCCTTTCTTAATTTTCTAGCTACTTCCTGGGTCATCAGTGGCTGATGGTCACAGGATAAGGGCAGAATGGAAAGTGGTTTAGGCACACTGGGGGCAGGAAGGAACTGAAATAGGAAGTACTTGAGAAAGGGTAAACCTGGAAACGTTGGTTCGCATACACGTAAGCAGGTTGAAAAACACAAGGAAGGAAAGAGGACATCTTGAAAAATATGCATAAATTCCAAGATGAAGGTTAATTCGTGTGTGTCGTGGGGGGTTAGCCCCCCCCCCCACCAGGTCTGGTGACTCTAGGATCCTTACTCAGGACTCAGTTTCTTGTTGTGTTCACAACTGAGAACTACTAAGAGGGAGTGCAGGAGCAAAACCAGCAAACAGGAAGTGCTCGGGAGAAGGGAGAGGCACCCAGGGCCAGCTCCACAGCCCAGCGTGTCCCAACGTGCTCACACCGGTATGATTAGATCCACCGACATCAAATGCTGAGGACACAGGGTAGACTTGGGTGCCAGAAGTGTGGGGTGTAGTTGGGAAAGGAACTCAGCCTGGCAGGAAGCAGCAGCACAGCCTCCTGGAGTGAAGCCACATGGTGAGCCAGTTGTGCAGCGAGCCACCATTATGGATCTGGGGATGTGGGGCTCCCCCAAAGCATGGCTGGACCCCAGCCTTGGCTCCCTGCAGGCAGACCTTGCTGAAACAGCAGGCTCACATCTGCTGTGTTGATCTTATCTGCAGAACACACAAGCTATATTTTAAAATAATTCCATAAAACAAATTTTAAAAGCCTGCTCTTTAACAGAAGAAAGAATAATGCATGGATAGGAAATAAGCAAATTTTAAATTTTAGTAAAAATGTGCAATGTCTGTCATTTCTTTTTGACAGCTTCGGGCATAACTTGTCTTTTTTCCCCTAGTTCCTTAAATTGTAAAGTTACATTTCTGATATGAGATTCTTTTCTTGCATACGGTAGCTATTGAAACCACAATTTTCCTCTGAGCACTTCTTCTGCTATGTCCCATAAATTTTGGTGGTTTGTGCTTTCATTTCTATTTTCTAAAGATATTTTCTAATTTCTCTTTTGACCTATGGCTAAGAAGATGCTGATTTCTACATATTTGTGAATTTTCCTTCTTTTACTGACTTATTTTTACTCTGGCATGTTCTTAAAATGTAGCTCTATAAGATGTTGCTCTTTCTATATTTATTAAAACTTGCTCTGCATCCTAACATATGAAGAATGTGGTGCCTCCTGAAGCATGACCCTGGGGAAAAATGTGTTCTGCTGTTATAACAAGGTGAGGTGTTGGCTCTGTCTGTGCGACAAATGCATTTACCCTGTCATTCAAGGCCTCTATTTCCTTATGGGCCTTCTGTTCAATATTGGAAGAAGCATTCTAGTCTTTTCCGAGTATTATAAAACTGCTTATTTTCCCCTCTAATTCTATCATTTTTACCTGCATGTATTTTGGAGCTTTGATGTTTGGTGCATATTGCTTATGCTTATTATATATTCTTGGAACATTGACCTTTTTACTTGATATAAAACATCCTTATATTTTCTTATTTTACTTAAAACTCATTTTCTTGGTCATGAGTATAGGCACTCCAGTACTCTCTTGGTTACTATTTTTATGGACTGTCTTTTGAAATAGTATTTTACGGAATACCTTTTCTGCCCTCTCATTTTCTTTTTTTTTTTTTAAGAGAAAAAAAGACACATATAAGAAAGACAAAAAGCAAAAGAGACAAACAACAACAGCAAATCCACAACGGTAACATTGTAGGTTTACAAAACAGAATGATAGAAACTTGACAATGGTTGCAATATTACATATCATTACCTTCCACATGGTTGTATACATTAACAGATATAGATATGTAAAATTGATCTAAGCATATGAGTATTAACCGATCTTACTCAATAACTGAAACATTCAGCAGTATAGTCATTTTAGTTATCTTACATATACATAAATACAGATTTATGTCTTTTTCCTTTTCCCTTCCTTCTTTCCTCTTTTTCCCTTTCCCAATTACTTTTGCTCTTTGAGCAGTTTCTTACCTTTCCACAATATTTATTGTAGGTTTTGGATCATATATACTGTTTCAGTTTCTTACACTAGGGAGACAATATGGTATTCACACATGTGAGTTGAATTTATCTCACTTATGAGTATGGTCTCAAGTCGTGTCCATTTACTTATAAAAGTCTCGATGCAATCTTTCTTGATAGCTGAATAGTACTCCATTGCATAAAAATACCACATCTTTTTTATCCATTCCTTGACTGATGGGCACTTGGGTTGTTTCCAAGATTTGGCTATTACAAATTGGGTTGCTATAAACATGGGTGCACAAATATCACTGTGGCATGATGTTTTCAATTGTTCTGGGTAAATGCCCCGAAGCTGGATAGCTGGGTCAAATGGGATCTCCAATCCTAGCTTCTGGAGGAATCTTCACACTGATTTCCACAGTGGTTGTACCAGTCTAAACTCCCACCAACAGTGGAGAAGGGTTCCTTTTTCCCCACAGCCCCTCCAGCATTTGTGCTTGGTTGATTTTTTAACTTTGGTCATTCTTTGTGGAGTGAGATGGAATCTCAGTGTTGTTTAAATTTGCATTTCCCAAATGACCATTGATGTTGAACATTTTTTCATACATTTATTTGCCATTTGTATTTCTTTCTCTGAGAAGTGTGTATTCATCTCAGATACCCATTTATGGACTGGGCCTGATTTCTTTTAAGTCTTTATACGTTTTAGATAGAAGTCCTTTGTCTAATGGACAATTGGCTAAGATATTTTCCCAGTTCGTGGGTTTTCTTTACACTCTGTTGGAGATTTCCTTTGACATGCAAAAACTTTTTAGTAAGACAAGATCCCACTTGTTGATTCTGGGAAGTGTTCCCATGCAATTTGATTTTTGTTCATGAACTCTGTGCCTACTCCTATGTCATCAAGATTTTTACCTACTTTGTCTTCTAGCAGGTTTAGTGTCTCTGTTTTAATATTCAGATCTTTGATCCATTTTGACTTTATTTTAGTGCATGGTGATAGACATGGATCTAGTTTTATTTTATGGCATATAGAAAGCCAGTTTTTCCAGCACCATTTGTTAAAGAGGTTATCTTTCTTCCAATGTACATGTTTGGCCCCTTTGTCAAAGATGAGGTGGCTAAGTGTGTTTGTAGTTGTGGCTGTATCTTCTAATCTATTCCATTGATCTTCAGGTCTGTTTTGATTCCAGTACCATGCTGATTTTTATCACAGTAGCTTTGTAATATAGGTTCTAGTTATGGATTGTGATGCCTCCTGCCTTCCCTTTGTTGCCCAGAATTGCCTTTGCTATTCTAGGTCTTTTCTGTTTCCAGATGAATTTCAGGAATGGTTTCTCTAGCTCTGTGAGGTACACAAGTGGTATTTTGATTGGGATTGCAATAAATCTGTATAATAATTTTGGGAGAACGGCCATTTTCACAATGTTTGTTCTTCCTATCCATGAACAGGGAATATCTTTCCATTTTCTGAAATCCTCTTCAATTTCCTTTTTCAGAGTAATGTAATTTTCACTGTAGAGATCTTTTACTTCCTTTGTTAGATTGATTCCTAAGTATTTCATTTTTTTGGATGTTATAGTGAACGGTGTGTTTTCCCTTATTTCTCTATCAGTGACTTTGTTGTTTGTGTGCAGGATTGCTATTCATTTTTGAGTGTTGACCTTGTATCCAGCAACATTACTGATTTGCTTATTACTTTTAGAAGTCTTTTAATGGATTTTTGGGGGTCTTCTATGTAGAGTATCATATCATCTGCAAATAATGATAATTTTATTTCTTCCTTTCCTATCCTTATTCCCTTTATATCTTTCTGTTGTCTAATTTCTCTAGCTAATATTTCTAGAACTATATTGAATAGGAGTGGTGATAATGGACATCCTTGTCTTGTTTCTTATTTTAGATTGAAAGTTTTCAGTTTTTCTCCATTTAGTAAGATGTAGGCTGTTGGTTTATGATATATGGTTTTTATCAGATTGAGGTAGAGACCATCTATTCCAATTTTCTGTAGGGTTTTTATCATGAATGGGTGTTGGATTTTGTCAAAAGCTTTTTCTGCATCTATTGGGATGATCATGTGGTTCTTGTGCTTGGCCCTGTTGATATGGTGTATTACATTCATTGATTTGCATATGCTGAACCATCCCTGCATTCCTGGGATGAATCCTACTTGATCATGGTGTATAATCTTTCTGATAAGTTTCTATATTCTATTTGCCAGTATTTTATTGAGGATTTTTGGTCTTTCTCTGGTTTTGGTATTAGGGTAATACTTGTTTGCAGGAATGAGCTAGGGAGACTTGCTTCCCTTTCAATTCATTGAAGAGTTTGAGGAGTGTTGGCAGTAAGTCTTCCCTAAATTTCTTATAGAATTCAGTGGTGAATCTATCAGGGCCCGGGCTTTTCTTTGTTGGTAGTGTCCTAACTACATTTTCAATTTCATTAGGTGAAATGGGGTTATTCAGCAGTTTTACATCTTCTCGATTCAGCTTTGGTAATTCATAGGTTTCTAGAAATCTGTCCATTTCTTCTGTGTTATCGAATCTATGTGGGTAAAGGTTTTTGAAGTAGGTGCTCATGATCTTCTGTATTTCCACAGGGTCTGTAGTGATTTCACCCTTTTCATTTCTTATTGCATGAATCTGAGTTTTTTCTTTCCTCTTTTTGATAAGGTTGGCTAGGGGTTTATCAATTTTATTTATTCTTTCAAAGAACCAACTCTTTGATTCATTAATTCTTAGTATTGTTTGCTTAGTTTCAACTACATGAATTTCTGCTCTAATCTTGAGAATTCCCTCCCTTCTTTGGGCTTTGGACTTGACTTGCTCTTCTTTTTCTAAAAGTTTGAGGTGCTTCATTAGGTTGTTTATGTGTGTTCTTTCCATTTTTCTGTTGTGGGAGTTTAGTGCTATAAATTTCCCTCTGAGGACTGCTTTCATTGTGTCCCACAGGTTCGGCTAATTTTAATTTGCATTTTCATTCAATTGTAGATATTGTTTAATTTCTTCTTTGACCCATTGGTTGTTTAGGAGAGTATTATTTAATTTCCATGTGTTTATGGGGTTATTGTAGGTTTTTTTGTCATTCATTTCCAATTTAATGTGCAATGGTCAGATAATATGCATGCAATTATTTCAGTTCCTTTACATTTACTTAAGCATGTTTTGTGGACCAGTATATAATCTATTTTAGAGAATCACCCATGTGCAGCTGAGAAGAATGTGTATTCTGATGTTGATGGGTGCAATACTCGGTACACATCTACTAGGTCCATTTGTTCACAAGTTTGATTCAGTTCTGTTATTTCTTTGCTGATTTTTTGTTTGGTTGATCAGTCTCTCTGTGATAGTGGTGTGTTAACATCCCCTGTTATGACTTTATTATTGTTTATTTGGTTTTTCATGTTTATTAAGAATTGTCTTGCATAGTTGGGTGCTCCCATATTTGGTGCATGTATATTTATAATTGTAATCTCTTCCTCTTGAAGTTTTCCCATGACAAGTATGTAGCGACCTTGTTTATCTCCTTTGATCATTTTTGGTTTGAAGTTCACATTGTCTGCAAACATAATAGCTACCCCTGCTTTTTTCTGGGTTCCTGTTGCATGGAGTATTGTTTTCCAGCCTTTGATTTTTAGTCTGTGCGTTTCCTTTTGAGTTAAATGTGTTTCTTGTACACAGCATATTGTTGGGTTTTGTTTCTTAACCCACTCTGCCAGTCTGTTTCTTTTTATTGGTGAGTTGAGACCAGTTACATTGATTGATATAACTGATATGTACTGGCTCATCCAGTCATGGTATCTTTCTGTTGTTAGTTTTCTACATTTTCTGTTTAATTATTTACCCTGCTTAGTGGTTTCCTTTTGTTGTTCTTAAGATTGTAACTATCTTTGTCTCTTTCTAGAGTGTTGTTCAGTACTCTTTGTAGTGTTGGTTTGGTGGCCATAAATTTCTTCAGCTGTTCTTTGTCATGGAAGTATCTTATATCTCCATCAATTTTTAAAGATAGTTTTGCAGGGTACATCAATCTGCAGGGTTGAAAGTTGTTTTCTTTCAGGATTTGAAATACTTCACTCCAAGCTCCTCTTGACTTTAATGTTTGTGTTGAGAAGTCTGCCGTGATTCTGATAGGCTTTCCTTCATAGGTGATCTATTTCTTTTCTCTGACAGCTTTTAGTATTTTGTTCTTGTGCTGTACTTCTGATACCCTAATTATTATATGTCTGGGTGAAGCTTCATTTTGGTTATGGTTAATTGGAGTTCTGTATGCCGCACTTACCTGTATATCAGATTCTCTTACCACATTAGGAAAATTTTCTGCTATTATTTCTGTGAATAGTCTTTGCATGTCATTAGCATTGACCCCTGCTTTTTCATTGATAGCTATTAATCTTATGTTATTTCTCTTGGCATCATCTTGCAGCTGTTGAATTGTTGTTTCTTGGTGCCTTACTATTTTTATTAGATCTTTTCTTTCGTGGTCACGAGCTCCCATGCTGTCTTCAAGATCTGAGATTCTATCTTCAACTTCATTCAAGCAGTTTTTCAAAGTTTCCACGGAATTTTTCATTTCCTGAATTTCCCTTTGAAGCTGTTTCATGATTTTATTTGTGTCTTATATTGTTCACTCAAAGTTTCCATCATTTTCTTATGTTCTTCTATTTTTTATTTTGTTCTTCTTTAGATACACACAACTTTTCTTTCATAATGATTGTCATTTCATTTTTTAGATGAGAGATTGTTTCTAATTTGAGTTTCTCTATAGCTTCATGGAGCTGTTTCTTTACTGCATTTGCTATTATTTCAGAAAGTTCAGTTTTGTAACTCCCAGTCTCTTCTATTTCAGTGTTTCTTGGGTTTGTTCTCAGTGGGTTGGGGGATTGAGAATGCCTCTTGGTCTTTTGTTTTGTCATTTTCTTCTGGGACCTGTGTTGCTCTGCATCCTGCGAGGCTGACAGAGTGTTTCCCTGGTGGGTTGTGCTGGGTCATGGGACCAGGTAGAGGTGGATCCTCTGTGCAGCTAGTGAGGGCGCACTCCTGGAGTGTTTTGCTAAAGCCTCTGCCTTACTGGGTGGGGGCTGAGACCTCCAGGACCCAGGTGGCTAGGTGGAGTGTACCCTGGAGTATGGCACCACCCAGACCCTGAGTCTGGCTCCAAGGATTTCAGAGCCTCTGGAATACTGGGCAAGCCCGGGTGACTCCCAGACCTACAGCGCCAGGGCCTTGCTCCTGGCTGGGTGGGCCTGCAACCTCTAGGACCTGCTGTGCCGGCTGCACCCCTGAACAATGGAGCACATGCCCTGCGCTCTGAAGGGCTGAGTGCAAGCACTCCAAGGCCCTGCAGCTATGCTGGCCAGTCCCTGATGAGCAGCTCTGGGCTTCTGGGCTGGGCTGGGCTTAGTACTTCTGTGTCATGTGACGCTGGCCAAGCATTCCCCTCTATCCTTATTATTAAGTGTTACACACTGGTCATAGTCACATTGCTATACTTTTATACAGTCAGCAGCACAGTGGAGTTTTTACATTAGCATAGCACAAACATGTGAATGATGCATTATGCTACAACACTGCCATAGCTGCACATTCTCTAGGTAGTAGAAATTTACCCTGATCCACTGTAGTTTCACAAGGCCGCTACCATCTACATGGTTCTTCGACGACTAGAATTAACTGTGGTGCATGAGGATATCCCACACATGCTGTCTCTGTGGTTAGGATGGGGATTACATTTAAAATCCAAAAACTAAACAAATCTCAGTTAATCCCAACTGAATTGCATCTGTAGTCTCTATGTCTATTCAGTTTCACATTATTCCATGTATGTTACTGATATCACAAAGAGTATCTTCATATATTATTTGCTGCAAATCATACAATCATGATTTTTATACTTTTGTCTTTTAAATCTTATATGAAGTAAAAAGTGGTTATGAGCCCAAATCACACTTTACTCACTTTGTTTCTGCCTATGTTTTACCTTACCACTGGATCTTCATTACTATTACGGTTGATACATTGTGTCAATTTGAGAAGTTTAGAAGTTTAACTAAGGACTCAGCAGGGAGCCAGGGTTCTTTCTTTGCAAATATCCTTTTCCTGTGCAAGAGGAGGGCAAGGAGATTTTATGAGTGCTACACCTGCCCTGGAACCCTGTTGGCCTGTGTATAATATAAGGAACCCTCCACATTTTGCTCTGGCTGCTTTTGCTGGATGCTGCCTTGAAGTGTTGCCCCTGCACCGTGCCACTCTGCCTTGAAGTCAACTGATTATGGACTGAAACCTCCACAAACAGTGAGCTAAATAAATCTTTCCTTCCTTCATTTTGGCTGTTGGGTATTTTGGCCCAGCAACAAGAAAAAAGTAACCAGGACAGAATTTGGTACCAGAGGAGTGGGGTCATTGCTGTGATAATGCCTGACCACGTGGTTCAATAGCCTTTGGGAATGGCTTGTGGGAAGAGTTTGGGAAGGTTTGGAGATATTGTCTAAAAGAGTAGCCCTGGAATAGCTTAGGCTGTTCTGTATGGGAGATTCTTATCAGAGCTCAGAAGACCAAAAAACTTGTAAAGACCAGGCTCAGGAGGTTTCTGCTAGGAAGGATTGCATTGGGTGCTGGACTCCAAATGATGTGTGTCGTGGCTTGGCAGAAAGTTTGTCTGCATTTTGCCTGGATCCAGAAACTTTGCCCAAGACTAAGATTAAGGGCTGCAGACTAATTAATCTGGCAGAAGAAATTTCAAAGTAGACAAATATTGAGGCAGTGGCATGGCTATTGTTGGGCGCTTGTAGCCAGATTTATATTGCAAATCAAGTGCAAAGAGCCCAGCAGGATGATTGAAAACACTGTGAGCTTGGCCAGAAAGGAAGTTGAATAAAGTTGTTGCCTGCAAAGACAGAGCTGAGGAAAACTCAGTTGTTGAGAAGGAACAGGAGAATAGAAAAGATGCTCTGAAGGCATCACAAAAAGCTTCAAGTCTCAAACTTTTGCAGCCTCAAAACTGCAAAGGTGAAAGACTTGCTTTGAGGCAAAAGCTGCAGAGCTCAATGTTCCAGAATGGCAGCAGCTGCACCATGTTCCAGAATGGTAGCAGCATAAGAAATTTGTTCCTCAAAATTGGATTCAGAGTGCCCAGTGATCCAGGCACTCGATCCCTACAGCCAGGAGAGAGGAAAGCCTGGCTACTGCTCTAGCTGGCTGCAGACCTTGGCATCAACCATGTGGTGCTGCTTTTAGGTGCATACAGAATGCAAAAGTTCTGAAGTTAAAAAGGCTTCCACTCCAATTTCAGAAGTCCTGGAAGGTCAGACAGTGTGCCGCTGAAAGGGTAGCGCTGAAGCTGTGAGTGTGAAGCTAAAGGTGCAGTGGAGAACCCAGAAGTTTGGACAAGACAGAAGTGTGGATCATCTAAGGAAAGCTGAAAGAATTGAGCAGAGCAGGTCTAAGAGAGAAGCTGTGGGAGCTACAACCACAACAAGTGCTTTGGAGCTCACAATTTACCACAGATTGTTTCAGATGCTGGATGCGCAACTACAGGATTTAACATTTACCCTGCTGGATTTTGAACTTGCTTTTGGTTCTAATGCTTTGTATCCCCATTTGTACCTTTTGGAATGGGAATGTTTGTCTTCTGCCATTGCATGTTGGAAGTGTTTAACTTTGTTTTCATTTGTACAGGGGCTTGCAGCTAAGAGTTTGCCTTCCATCTTGGAGTAGACCTGAGACAATCTTTTCAGCAATGCTGAAACTGTTAGGAATTTGGTGGCAACTCTTGCAGATGGACTAAATGCCTTTTGCAAAAAGGGATGTGTATGAGTCTTTGGTGGGCCAAGGACAGGGTGTTATGATTGTAATGTAATAAAATTTGGAAGACTTAATGTTGGTCCTTAAGGATTGTTAAACCTGTGTTATAATATTCAAGTGTGAAATGATAAAACAAGCATGTCTTTGTATCTGGAGACCTGTTCAAAGAAATGTGTCTGGTTGCCAAGTTGACAAGGGATGGATTGTTATGGCTGATACATTGTGTCACCTTGAGAGGTTTAGAAGTTTAACTAAGAGACTCAGCAGGGAGCCAAGGTTCTTACTTTCCAAATATCTTCTTCCTGTGCAAGAGGAGAACAAGGAGATTTTTTGAGTCCTACACCTGCCCAGGGGTGTGCTGGGGTTGGAGGTGGCCTGTGTGTAATATAAGGAACCACCCCCTTTTGTTCTGGCTGCTTTTCCTGGCTACTATCTTGAAGTGTTGCCCCTGTGCCATGCCACCCTGCCTTGGAGCCAACTGAATATGGACTGAAACCTCCACAAACAGTGAGCTAAATAAACGTTTCCTTCCTTCATTTCGAGTGTTGGGTATTTTGTCCCAGCAATGAGAGAAATTACCTTCAAGTCATGACCCAAAGGACTTCTGTGATCTTCTGGGCATGGTAAGCTTAGTGGAGATGAGTTTCATAAGCTTCCCTTTATCTAAAATGCCTTCATTTCTTCCCAATTTTCAAAGGGCAGTTTTGCTAGGTGTCAATTTCTAAGATGTCACTGTTTTTCCTCTAAGCACTTTTGTTGCTTCTTCCTGCCTTTCAGCCTCCAGATCACTGATGGGAAATCAGTCTGTCACGCAGTCACGCGTTGCTTCTCTGTGCTTTCAGGTCTCTCTGCTTGTTATTTGACATCTGATTTCAATACTTCTCAATGTGCGGAGTGCATGGTCTTCTTGGATGTTTAGATTCGTGTTTTCTGTCACATTTGGGGAGCTTTTCAACAGTATTTATTAAAATAATCTTTCTTCTCTTTCCTGTCTTCTTAGAATCCTGTAATACATATGTTGATATTTTGGGGGGCCATAGTAGAAATTGAACTCAGGGTTTTGGCATTGAGCTACAATCCCCCAAATCCTTTATGACCATGTGAGGCTTTTGGGGATATCTAGACCCAAGCCTTAACAGAGATTTATGTGTGGTTCTGACTCTTAATTTTTTCCCTATTTTCAACTGTTAACCTGTTATTACTGCAAAAGATGAAAAAATAACAATAATAAAGTATCAAACTTAGAAAAATCCCCAGGAGTAGCTTTCTTGGAACCCCCTCAGTGGGCACCAAGGACTGCTGCATGTGAAACCTGGAGACCATTCGCACTGCCCACCCATGACACCATTGGATGCTTGCTGCGGGCGCTCGTGCTTGTCCCAGCCTGGGTCAGGCCAGTTGTCCCCCAGCATGGGTACCGGTGCATGCTGAGAGAACGGACAGCACCTCTAGCCTTCCAACTGTTTTCCTGACTCAGCTTCTCGGCTTGGACGACAAACCACTGGCTGCCCTGACATTGTCCTTGGGTCTTTGTGAAAATCCTCCTGACGTTGCAGTCTCCAGCACACCTCTTGCAGGGACTGGCTCTCAAGTGATCCACAGCACTAGTGCTGTCACTTGCTGGGGTCATGGCTGTCACATCCTGTCCCAGTGGACCAACGACCTGCGGCCCTGGCAGCTGTGCAAGTGTTCACGAGCAGTGGAAACACCCTTGAGTACTGTACACCCTCTCCTGCTGGGGCCCGGCCATGGCATCTGTCAGGAGTGTTAAGAGGAAAATAAATTAAATGACAGAAGGAGGCTCCAGTGTAAAACATGACCCAGACTCTTGAATGAGTGGCCGACACGGCAGGCGTGGCCTACTTCCACTGGGTCTGATTGCCCTGGGATCCACGTGACTCACAGCTCCAGGTGTCTCAGCAGCGTGATGGATGTGGCTGTGACCGTCCCGATTGGGATTTCATGGTCTGGAGCATCACACATTTGTCAGTTTGTTCAATTGCTCTAGCAAAGTGACTCAATCACATTGTGCGAGTCATCTGGAGAGGGGGACGGGCGAGTGGTCTAAAATCAGATTGCGTGCTGACTCCAGGTCATTGGTCCTTGTCTGGGTACATTTTCCTATCCGCCAATGGATTCTTGTTGTAAAACTTAGAACCCACTTGTGACAAGTCACAGCCCATTAGCCATCTGTTTCCTTACCACATACCTTTCATTATAATGTAAGCATTTAATTCTCATGACATTTATCTAATAAGCACTTAACAGCTATTAAGCAATGGCAAATATGGAGAGCTTCTTATGTTAAAGCAACATTTTAAAGCACATATGTCCAAGGACATAACAATATGAAAATGAAGCACTGGCATAAAACAAAAGTAGTATACACAGAAAACTACAAAAACAGCTTCCCAGATAAGTACTGCAGTCTTCTTGCCTTTCAAAGCATTTGGTGGTCAGCACAGGTTCATGGACATCAGAAGTGTGGTGCTCTGACGTCAAGAGTGTTTGCCCTGGCTCAGATTCCATTAGCGACAGAAGGTTTTGTGGCCTCCACTACAACCCCAGGGCACAAGGGGCAGAGACAAAGCAGTGGAGTCATGAGTGGACTCTGGTCAGAGGTGGCACCCAGCTGGGCTTTCTGTCCTTGTCTGGTGGCCTCACCCTGGAGACCACAGGCAGGGGTGGGGCCTCACGTGTCCTTTTCACCTCTGCATCTCCAGCACTTAATGTGGTGTGCATCCACGTGGCAGACTTCATTTATATTTTTAGAAACAAATATGTAAATGTGCCTTCAGCAGTATAGAATGGTTTGAAAATATAAATATTATAAAATATGTTATAGTAGAAGATACATAGCCATTAATTCCTTGCAAAATACTTCGCTGTGCTTTGAACACATCCCTTACTCCTACCACTTTCTGGAGTAGTTCTGGATGTTCTCTTTAATGAGTGTCTTTTTGGAGAGACTCTTGACTGGAATCAAAATGTTTATGGAGATTTCTTTTAAATAAGAACATTATAGTACGTTCTTATTTACCTTATCCACTGGATCTCGTACTGTTCCATTTTTGGTTCTTCCCCAAAGTCAAAATGACCATAGATTGTTACAGGACAGCAAAGCAGTCATAAAAGCACCAGCAAAGACAATCAGGAAAGAAAACTTTCAGAACAGCTTCACAAAGTGGCAAAAGCACAGGACCAGCCCAAAGCGAGGAGGAGGTCCTTGGGGAGGATTCATGATAGTGTGTCTTTTACTGCAGTGTCTTTGTTTTTAATTGAAACATTCATAGTGTTTTTGATTCTACCTTGTATTTGCTTATAATACCACTACTGTGTCTTAGAATTGTTTGGCTTTTATTATGTACCAATAACATTTTTAAAAAATTAATATCTCACATTAGGTTTGCTCAACTTTTTTTTTTTATTAAGAATAATGACATAGCAAATATTCTTTTCAACGCACCTTACTTTGCCACAGTGCAGTTGTACATAACTGTGGGGCATCACTGGACATTTCAAAGGAGGGATGCAGTGCATAATGATCAGGTCAGGGAAATAGCCACCCCTGACCTCACACATATTTCTCTGATTTGAGAACATTTAAAATTTCATCTCTGGGCTCTCTGAAATATTCACTCAATTGTCACCAACCATAGTAAGCCTAGCCTTTCGCTGTCCAGCAGCAGCTGTGTCTGCCCAGCACCCTCCTCCAGCCTCCACCTGCCTTTCCCAGGCTCTGGTAACCATCCTTCCAGCCCCTTCTTCTCTGGCATCTGACAGCATCCCTGGGCACGCCTGTGAGTGTGTGCACACACACCCACCTACACACGCAGATATACATTTGGGGTTGTGCTCCGTGTGCCTTTTGAGACTTTTCATTTCATTTTTGCTACTGCAAACCTTGTACATGTTTTTAGAGAGTAAGTTTGAATTGCCATGCTTTTAACAGAACCAAACTGGCTCCTGATTGAGTTTTTTCCTCTCTGGAGCCTGCTCCCTGGATGCAACTGCGTCCAGCACTGGAAGCTGTCTCTCCTGGCCTTCAGCCATCCTCCCAAGGAGCACACGACACTTTCCTACAAGAGGACGTGGGTTGATAGTTTTGTCAGCTGCTTCCTGCCAGGAAACAATGATAAACTTTCTCCTGTTTCTCACCTGCACAGATGTCTGAAGACAACCATGCATGACCTCCATGTGTGTTGATGTTGTATTAGTTTGCTTAGTACCAATGCATTTGTGTGCCTATGAGCCTTGTCCTAGAAACTTCTGCATTTGTTTTCTTTAATAGCTTCCAGGTTTGGCTTTATTTGTGTTCATATATTTTCTCCCACCTACTGTGACATTTTCTAATTGGAAGAGCGACTTTGCAATTTATTATTATTCTTCATTGTTTAGTAGTAAATAAAGTTGTCACCTTTTTCCTAAATGTGTGCAGGAATCTGAAACTGTGTGTTGGTGAGGGAAAGCATAACTGGAACAAATTTGACCCACTACGCTAGAAAAATGAACATGTCACGCTCTTTCATTTTTTCAAAATACAACCAGTTCTGACTTCCGCATCTCCAGAGATCCAGACTCTCGTCATCTTCAGGCTCCTCTTTATGTCACCAGCTTTTATTTATTGGCTTTGCAATTTTAACTGGAATGGAGTGATACATTCTAGTCTTACAGTAGTCTCTCTGATAGTTTTTGATGCTAGTGAGGTACACCTGGGTCTAACTGTAGTTCTTGAAATGGTTTTCGATATAGACTGTTGCTTCTTTAATACAGTAGATGGTAATCAGATAAAAACACCTCGTTTTGTTTAATATTCACTTTTGAGAATTCAACTCTTCTGAAGTTGCTATGTGAGAAATTTATTTTTAATCTACATTGATTTTCTGTGTTGTGTCTTTTCCAACCAGAACATCTTAGGATATTTAGCTTATTTATGTTTCTAACATAATCTCTTGTGAATGTAACATCTTTTTCTCTCGTTTGCTGAGGTTTTTCCATTGTGAGCCATTCTGAGCCACGATCTCTTAATAGTTAGGGTTGTGGTTAGCAGGCTGATAATTGTGCTCGATACATAAGGACATTATTGCTTAGAATCAAATAAAAAGGAGACTGTTTCATACAGAAACATGCAGAACATCATAAAAACTATACTTACAAAGAAATGTATGATGCTAAATGCCTTTATAACTAAAGAAAAATGAGGTGAAGTAGTAAATGAAAGATACAAAAAACATGATTTACTGAAAGAAAACGGTGGGGGGATTATGTAAAAAGAATTAAGATGTGTCATATACATGTAGCAACTCCCTACCATTCCATAAATGTAACTGTTATGTGCCAATAAAATTTAAAACATCAAAGTGATGAAATCACAAACAACAAACAAGAAAAGACTGACTCATCACCAAGCTTTTCTAATGAAAGACCGATAAAATAAGTGAACAACTCACAGGTGTTGTTGAGGAATGTAAAAGGCAGAAAATAATTATGTAGATTCCATGAGAAATTATTTGAAAGGTAATATATCATAAAGGAGGAATTTTAATACTTTTAAAACACTGCTATGTACAAGTAAAAGGCAGCAACGTTAAAAATCAAGATAAATAACACGATTTCCTAGCAAAATATAATCTGCCCAAAACTGCTCAAGAGGAAATGGGAAATTTTAATGGGGCAATTACAATAGAAAAAAATTCAGAAGGTAATAAAATACACTCCACTGGAATGGGAACCCAGCACAGTCTTTTCACATATTAATTTTAAATTTTCTTTACAAACCAGATGATGCTATTAAAACTATTTTAGGCTATAAAGAAGATATAAATCTTCCTGTTACATTTACAGACTATCAAGATTTTAATAATAAAATCATGATAGCATCAAAAGGAAAATGGTAGAAAATCATAGTAAGTAAAGGCTAGATCAATTTAAATAAAATGTTAACAAAAGAACCCAGAAATACATGAGAAGAATAACTTACTATGACTGATTAGACTTTACTGTAAAAATGAAAAGTAGTTGAATATAAAAGCATGCACGTCAATCCAACTCCTCCAATATAACAGGGGCATAAACCGTAGCTACATCCATTAATGCTGAATAGGTATATCATGAAATTTGTAATTCCTTTTTTCCTAAAATTAAAAAAATGACACCAGTAATAAAATTCATACCTCTTGAAAAGAGGGTTTACATTGGAAAAAAATGCTTTTAGTTACTATTCCATGATCAAAACTACAAACTGTCAAAAAAAAAATTACAGCAGCTTGAAAGCAAATGACAAAACCACTGTCAACTTCCAGCAAACAGCTCCAAATTAGAAGTGAGTGGAATAATGTTTTTAATGCGTTGAAAGAAAACAATTCTGTGCCTGACTTCTACACTGAGTAGAAACACAGCCAACAACCAGGGTAAAACCAAGAGTCTTCCTGGGGCATTCACTATCATCGCCAAGACAGAGAAACACAAGGCAGATTCAGAAAGCCAGTCTGCAAGGCTCGGATGCCAAGCACCACAGTGAGCAATGGAGGTAGCAAAACAGTCTATAAAATCAAACATTATCCAAAATAACAGAGTGGAAAAATTAATGTACAGAGTGGAGGAATAATGAAAAATTAATATGCTAGATCTAGATAGCAATTGCACACAAATTGTGGCCGACAACATCAAAGACTTTTGGCCCCAAAATTGAAGAAAATTCACTTCATAGGAGCCACAAAAACTACATGTCTAGAAATAAAATTATTAAGAAATGAGCAAGCTTTGTGAGAAGAAACCTTTCATATGCCATTTAAGGCTATAAATGAATCTCTGTATGGCACAGATGTCAACTTTGATTTGATATAAAGCAAATCAAGCCAATATGATTACAAGTACATTTAAGGCACGTGTGGGGAAAGTACAAGCTCATTCAGAAGTTAATGCTTTCAATAAATACATAATTAACAGGGTAGCAAGAGGATGAGTGACAGGAGTAGCTGAGCTACACACTAAAACAAGTTAAAAGTAGAAGGCAGTAGTGATTAAGAAGCATGAATTAATGTACAAATACATAAATATATCATTGGTATGAAATAGAGAATCCACATAGATCTAAATACATTTAAAGATTGCCAAATTCTGGTAAAGATACTTTGCCACATCAAATAAGTGCCTATATTACTACAAATAATGTGGTAATATATTCACATTACCACAAGCAAATGTGAATATATTTAATGTAATCACCATCCGATAACGCTGTAAAGAGAAAAAAGGATTATAAACAGCTCCATCGAAATAATAAAATGTTTCTAGACAGAAAAACCAAAAAAGTGAGCAGAAACATGCCATCCGAGTCAGTAGCAAAGGATTATTTTCCATTATATGTAACAGAGTCCGCACCCCTCCCAGGAAAATAACCATCCACCGAACATTTTAACAAACCGGAACAAATAGCTCAGAGAAAAGAACTACACGTGACTCTGAAGCATGGCAATTTTAAATGAGACACATACAAGTTAGGTCCGCGAGGCTCCATTCCCCTGAGGTGTAATTTGAGGGCAGAAGGACAGGCACAGAGGCATTCGCATGTACTTTGGTGGGGTGAACATTACTTGGCAGCGGGTGGAACAAATTATCAGAAGTTTGACAGCTAAAAACCACAGAAGCTTGTCGTCTTCGGTGGCTTCTGGCGTGGACAGGTGGCCCGTCCCTCCCATCTCCGACCCTACGTTCCCATCTTACACTCAGGTGGACTTAGGGACTCCCGCATAACCTCCTGCTCTCAAAACCTTGCCCACATCCGCCTGCACAGACGCTCTGCCACGTGAACCGCCACCCGCGGGTCCTGGGTGCTGGCCTGAGGACGGACTGCGGCCAGCTACCACAGAGGACACTCTGGGACACAGCTCTCAGGACAGCATTTATAGACGCTGAGACAGCGTCATTTTTTACGTAGCGACTCCACTCTTTGCAAAAAGAGAAGAATTTGGTGATATTTGTATATCATACATTGAAACAAACATACAAGGAAAACAGAACCTAAGTGTTCATCAGCCAGGGCTGTGATGTAGTATATCCCAAATACTTGTGTTTTGTCAGGTATTTGTGTTGTAAGTACTTTCCAGTTCATGCTTTCTCTTCTTCCTCACCCTGTGGTGTCACCTTCTGAACAGAAGTTTTTTATTTTAATGTAGTTCAATTTATCATTCTTCTTTGAGTCTGCCCTTCTAATGTTTTAGATGACAAATATTTTATTATACATTTTAGAGATATCCACGTATATTTTCTAAAGGGAACTTTAAAGTCTTGCTTTGAAATTTTCATCTTTCCCTCGTCCGGAGTTGGTGCACAGCACACAGCCGAAGTCGAGATCCCAGCTCAGTCTTCTTCTCCCAGCATCTGTGCAGCACGGATAGGTCCCAGGTTCCCACTGACTGTGGGGTCGCGGATGTGGCGAACGATGAAGTTCCCCGTCTGCACGCGGTGTTTCCAGCGTCGGTGTTCTGTTCTTTGTAAGGTTTATCTGTCCCCTTAACAACTCCTCAGTATCTGAATGATAATAGCTTTCTTAAAGGAAAGGATTAAAAAATATTAAGCCACAGGTCCTGACGTAACTTTTGGTATTCAGCAAAGTCTAATGTTTTCCTCTCTTGGGCCTAGCTTAAAAAGTTTTAGAATCACTTTGTCATAGTTCGTGAAAAAACCTAGCTTGAATAAAATTGAACTTTTTATGGTATTGAGTCTTCTTGTTATTAACATGGCATGCTTTGTGATTCTTCTTCAGGTCTTATAAAATACCTTACATAATCGTTTAAAATTCTTTTCATAAAGTTCCTAGTCATCCTATGTTAGGTAGATTTAATTTTTGCTATAGCTCATCTTTACAAAGTTATTTTCTACTTGTGGTCAGTGCATAAAATACACACAGAATTTTTATATTGATTTGAGATCTACCAAAGCTGTTAACTTTAGCTAATATTTTTAATAATGTTTCTGTAGACATTCAAGAGTTTCCAACTTGTACAATAATGTCTTGTGTGAATAATAAAATTGTCTTTCTTTTTCTAAAGCTTATATCCATTATTTCATTTTTTACATTATTTTCTGTCTACCCTGGGACTTCCAAAATATTCTAGAATAGAATTGCGAGGACACGTGTACACGCACATACAAAGATATGCACACGCATGCACGGAGATATATGACTTTATTTTCAGGTTAGGGTTATGAGGTGTTACATGTATAGTAAAATTCATACTTTTTCAAATATACAGTTCAGTACGCCGACTCTATCACCTCATAAAGTTACCTAAGCCTCTTCCACACCCACAGAGAAACTCTAAACTGATTTCCATCCAGAATGGCATAGAAATAGAATACCATAAATTATATAAACTTTTATGTCTTTTTACAAACTCAACCTAGTGCTTTATGCATTGCATTCATATTCTTGCTGAATTAGGAAATGTGCCTTGAATTTCTGACATAAATTCATTTATTCTTCATACACTGCTGCATTCATTTTCCAATATCAAGATCAGGATTTATCAATTCATCTCTGTGAATTTAGTAATTTTTACTTCTTATACTATCTGTTACAAGTTGAGTTATCAAAATAAACTTTCTTTAAAAGTTGTCAAAGAATATTCTGTAAAAGAGTCTATGAGAATTTTATTTTACAGACTATAAAGCAGAATTTGCACATAAAATGATCAAGGCCTGGTAATTCTTCATAAGAAGATTATTGAGTTCTGGTTTAATTATATAGTATATAACAATATACAAATATATTCAGTGTTTTTAAAATAGATTCAAGTTTTCTACTATTTCTAATGTTATTTTTGTTGATTTACAGCTTACACAAACTTGATCCATTTTAATAAATAGGTCAGATTTATTGTCAGAAGACAGCGCTGATAGCTGCATTGGCCTCTCTCTGATGACTCTTAGTTTCCTCAGAACTTTGAGATTCTTGGCTGCACCTCCAGTCATTCAGCTGCACAATCTGAGAGGACAGAGAGTAAATCAGAGGGCTGGGGCAGTCCTGTGCCAAACCTGTACACTTCCAAAACCAGCGTTCTCTCTACACACTTCGAGACCCTGTAGTGAAAGTCCCCAAACTGTTAGCTTAGCCAGCATGCTTGTCACCCTCCTGAACCTTGGGGTTTGCCAGGCCACTTCCTCCAATTGTTGGGCCTGTAATTCGGAGAAATGATGGCTAGGTTATAACTAGCACCTGCAAAATATCTCTACAGCTGTATTGGTCAGTTGCTCCCCCCTGGGGAAAATCACCTGACTTGCATAATTAAAAGGAGGAAGGATACATTTTGGCTTACAGTTTCAGGGGTTTCAGTCCATGGTTAGCTGGTTTCAAAGCAGAAACATCGTGATAGAAGGGTGTGGCAGAAGGAAGACATTCACCCCATGACAGCTGGAAGCAGAGAGCGCCAGGATAGCCAGAGAGAGAGAGAGGAAGGGGCCCAGGATAAGAAGAACACACACCCTCCCAAGACTCACCCAGTGACCACCTCCTAACACACAGTCAGCCATGAGCCCATCAGGGGACTGATCCACTGAAGAGAGTATTGTGCCCATGATTCAATCATCTTCCAAAAGCCTGAACACACCAGGCCTTTGGGTAAGATTTTAGATCAAACCATAATAGCAGCCTTACCATTTATTTACCCATGAAGATGGTCATCTGGGAAGTATACTCAGAATGATATTTTTCTTTGTGACATTTTGAATTTTTAAGAAAATTTTAAAAATATTTCAGAAAATTTTTGTTTTTATGTTTTTTGTATTTTCTATTATATCTTTCATTTAGCTTGTTTTATGTTTTTTTCCCTTACTGAACTTATTGCTTGTGTCAGGATATCTCTACTCATTGACACTTGATTTCTATAGCTTGATTATGATTCCTGATGACTGCTAGTGCAAGTCCACCTACCTAATCATGATGAATATTGATTTTCATGAAGTAATTAAAATGAATTATTCTTATAATTTTAAGATTTTATTAAGTCCAATGACTTATCTATAAATGCTTTTGGAGTATTTATGTAAACATAAATCATAAGTCATAAAAATCAAAAGATAATGCTTTTGTTTTTCTTCTCATTTCTTTATGTTGTTTTGTTTTCTAATGGAAGCAGCAGGACTCTCTGGTGCAATACTGCAGGGAAGCCTGATCACAGACATCTTTGTCTTGCTTCCTGTTTGAAGAGGGTTGCTTCATTTTCACTCCTTAGATATGGCACTTGGTGTAGAGGGTTTGTGCAGGCGCAGAACATTATCTTTCTTCCTCACTCGCTGAGAATCTGTTTGACTTTGTTAAATATTATCAGCTGTCTCCTCTCCCATTAGTATTGGTTCATGCTTCCACCTAGACACTCTTGTGATTTTTACAGACCTTCTTTTAGTGTGGTTTTGATGGGATATTTTGGGACATTCAAGCCTTAGCAGGGCTTTCTTTTCCTGCCCCACCTTTCTGCAGTCTCTGATATCCTTTAGGAGAAAAAGGCCCATTGCCAACCTTATTTTTGTTGGTTTGCTGCGAGTTCTGTCTCGTCTCACAGAAGAGCCTGGGACGGGAGCTATTCTTGATGTCCCAGTAACCATCACAGCCCATTTCCTGGCCTCCCTGTTCAGAGCAGTGGATATCCTCCCTGGACCTATGCTGTGGGAATCCCGTGCTGGAGGCATGGCCCTAACTCCTGGAAGTTCGAGAAGGCTCCTCAGATAATCCTGCAGAGGCCACACAGCCTCTCCTCCTGTGCTTGCTTCATATCAGCTGGGAGTCCAGCTGCTGCTCAGTGCTGGGCTCCTCTGAGTCCAGAGGAAATGCAGGCCTTCGTGTCTAAGGCAGGGGACCCTCTCCCCACCCTCTCCACCCACACACCAACAGGCACGTCCACCTCCCTTAGCCAGGGTGGCAGTCAAGCATCTCACCTGCTTCCCATACTCAGGGAGCAGTTCCCAAATGCTGCTGCCTGGGGTAATCACCTGGAACCCTAAAAAACACCACAAACTCTGATTTCATTGGTGTAGAGTTCAATCAGTGAAATGTTGTTAGAAATTTTAAATTTTAATTCCATGAGGCCGAGACAGGAGGATGGTGAGTTCAAGTGCAGGGGGGCAACTTAGCAATTTAGGGAAACCCTGTCTCAAAACAAAAGCATAGATAGATAGATAGATAGATAGAGATATAAATAGAAATAGAGATGATAGAAAGATAGATAGATAGATAGAAAGGGAGGTAGCTTAGTGCAAAGGCCTAATCCTGGTATGGAAAAAATCTTCATGTCTCAAATGGAGTGCAGAGTTGGAAACCACAGGGTAGTTGATGAGTGCCAGTCTCTTGGAGCCTTCACTTTGAGAGCGCTCTATCCAGCCCAAGGGTACACAGTGACTTTTGCCCCAAGGCTGACCCCTCTCTCCTGCCCCTTCTGGTTGACCTTTCCTCTCACTCATTTCCACCTGTGAAAGTGCTCAGCACCTATCAGTTTGTTCCTCCATTCAACTCCCAGTGCCTCAAAACTGAATCAAAAGAATGAGTTTGCTGCTGAGATGATGAAAAGCAGTCCGGGGATGGTGAGCAGGAGCGAAAGAGCTGGGAATTCATCGTGGATCTCAGCATTCACAGATACAAGGACACATTTCAAGTATACTGCTATCTGGAAAGATAACAGAAACGATTTTAGTTCTGTTCTTACTAAATATCATATTATTTTAAATGTTGATTTTATAATATTCATCTTGAGATGTACTTATTCTTGCCTATATTTGGATTTTGAGTATTTTTGAAGGGGAATAAAATGAGTTAATCTCTCTGGATGGCTTGTTATAGATTCTTTAGAAATCCTGATTCAGGAGCTAAGAACAGAGCTGAATGAACATTCTCAGCTGGGCAGCAGCATGCCCAGAGAACTATGGTTCTGATTGAAGAAAGCATAACAACTGAGAAAATGAGCTCAAATGAATGGCTTAAATATTGTTTGCAGTTTGCAAATTAGATATACACAGGCAAGAAAAATGTTTCTATACTTTCCTTCCACAATTATGCTCAGTTTGTTAAAATATTTCCCATAAATAAGGGGATCGGGGCTCTCAAACCTGGGTTCTGATTTTGGCAAAATAAATTTGCGAATAACCTTGATTCTGGGACATACAATTCCAAATCAAAGCTATTTACAGTGTAATTTGACATGCTGCAATCCAAAATCAGGCTCTTTAGAATTTCATCATCCCCAAATGTGAAAAAACAAAATCAAAACGAGTTTTCTTTTTCTTTTTGGAAACTTTTCTTTTAATTAAAAATTCCTATATCTTTTTAGATTGCAAAAGCATAGAAAGAAAAATCTCATTAAAAGTGGAACTGTATCAGTCAGGGTCTTGGCAAAAGCAGATGGTGCACTCAAATTGGGTAATTTGAGGAGAGTTTAATAAAGAGACTTGTTCCAAATCTGTGGCAGAGCGGGGGTGGTGCGGGGTCAGAGGCTCCTCAGCCCGTGGAGCACGCAGAGGGAGGGAGCAGCCACTGCGAGCCGGGGTGGGCGGCCCCCACCTCTGGCCAGACGCGGGCACCAGTCCGTGCAACCCCAGAGAAGGACACGGGGTGAATCGGTGGCCCGCCCCGCTCCCCACTCCCCCACCCTGCTTCTGGGTTAGCGTTCGTGTTTCCTGTGCTCTGAACAGACCCCGAGCTAGAGGTCACAGGCTTAGCTGATACTGCTCGGCCTCTGCAGGCGCGGGGCCTCCGTAGGGCTGCAGGGCCTGTCCCCGGGGAGAGAAGCCCCGGTCCTCAGCGCGAGGAGCAGGAAGTCCCACCAGCGTCATTTCATCATGGGGACACACGCTTCCAGCTGAAGGCTGAAACGTTAGCCACAGCTCGCGTCCGGTAGAGAAGGTGGCAGAAAATACAAAGGAATAAACAGGTAAGGCACTGTGGCCCGTCACGGACTCCGGGTCCGTGCTCAGCGCGTCTTCTCTCTGCTGGTGTTTGTGTGCACCTGGCCGAGCTGGCCCTTTGCCTGGTTCAGGCAGGAGTGGGTCTGAGAGGCCCTGACTTCATGGGGTGACCGAATTCTCGAGCGTGGCCCTCTGTCCCTCATAGCGCAGTGGGAACCCGAATGCAGGCCCATCACACCTGGTGGTAGCGGTGTCTCTCTCACTCTCTGTTGGCTGCACAGAGTGTGAAGTGATGGAGGAAGATTCTCGGCTTCCACCTCACAGAATCACGCTGTGTTCCTAGGGGAAAGATTCCCCTGCCTCCAGCGAGGGTGAGGCTGTGGAGACTGCAGGCAGGCGTTGTCAAGGGGTTTGTGAGTCACCAGGTCACCTTCTCTCAGTGACAGCGAGGCGATGCCCGGTATTTGCTAAGGGATATGCTGGATCCTTTGGCATCCTGCCCAGCTCAGTCGACTGTGCTCTCAACCGGCCCAATGACTGAGGCTCTGCTTCTCCGATAAGAAGCAGGTGGCAAGAACAGTGAACTGCCTGGCAGCCATCTTTCACAACAAGATGACTCCCTTTAACAGCAAGATTGCACAACGGTGGACAAGACGGTCTCTAAACTGAAGAATCATGCATAGGCAGAAGAGGAAGAAGCAAAGACCAACTTCTACCAAGGATCTTTTTGTTCCTCCAAGGACAAGACACTAATACTTGATGGAAAGGATCTGAGGCAATGGCTTGCTATCCGCAGCAGATTGGTCACTCTGGCGAGTGACACTGTATCATAGGCAGTGTTGAACTCTGGGGTTGGTTGATTGCATGCTCAGCTGTAGGCACCCAGAGCTGTTGGGAGCCACTGAAACTGGAAATGGAATATACATGCAGGGCTGTGGCATGGCCAAGGCATGGCCAACCCGAGAACAAAGAGACATCTCAAAGGGCAAGATAAGGTCACAGCTGAGGACACCTGGCTTCAGTTAACTGAATAAAGGCTGTAGCTGCAGGCATCTCACTCCTATAGTGAAATGCAACATGGAGATCTTTTCCTAAAATATTTCTCCTAAATTAACATAATTTGTTACACAGAAAAGTCCTTGAACCACTCCCAAGGTCTGTTCAGTTTCCTGCATTTTCTACTCTAACCCCCTCCTCGTGTGAAAACTCAAAAAATACAGGCTACCCAGAGATATCCTCTGTCTTAGCCACCAGAGTCCCTGAGCACTGCAAAGGGTTTTGATCCTCCTGGAGTCCTAAAATCAAACCACTTATCTCATTTATTTAATCCTTTGCTGTGCACTGGTTTGGGAGATTGGGGATCTAGGTCAGGTCCCCAATACAGAGCACCCCGGTGAGGGGACATCATGACTGTCTTGCTTTGAATTGGATAAGCAGGTAAGCGAATGAGCACACGATAGGTGACCAGGGATCTTTCAAGTGCTCAGGAGGGCATTCATCTCCTAAACTCCCTACAGAGATGGGATTTGGTCTAGTTTCCTCCCTAGGGGCTTCCATGTGCCTCTTTCTACTGTGACATGTAGCTCTGACTCCATTGGAAATGGTCTCAGAAACTGACTAGTGAATCTTGGTCATGTTTTCTAGGCCTGGAGAAACACCCTGACGTGTGGAGGTTAGCGAGGAGGTTTGTGTTGAACTAAATCCCCAGCAGTCTGTGGATCTGTCATCCTGCTTGGTCCACCATGGGAAGAACACTGGCCACAGCTTCCTCATTTCCCCAATAGCCCCTGCAGCACTCTAACCTTGGGACTATAGTGACATTCTGTCTTCAGAGGCCTGTAGCATTAGATCAGAGCCAGAGATGCCTCTGCTCTGGCTATATGAAAGTTCCAGGCACAGCTGGTAGGTTCCTCTGGGAAGTCAGAAGAGCTCCCCGACCTACTCCTGATTCCACGTGACAGGACCTTTCTCAGAAGGTGCTCTGTGACTAAAACCTCACGTGCAGATCACAATCTTCAGAGAGCTCCGTGAAGCCGTGGGGCCGGGTTGCCACCCCAGAAACTCTGGCTTCATTGATCTGGAACATGACCTCAGCTTCAGGAACTGAAAGCACCCTAAGGCCTCTGAAGTGACTGAAGTTTGAGGCCCACTCTGCTAGGAGAGTGAGATGAGCATTCGAACAGTAGGTTTTTGTATTTCTATCAGCTTCTCTTGGAGATTCTGACAGGACCAGAGAAACTGCTAGAACACACCAGGGAAGTCAGACCATTTGCATGTCAGACTGTCAACCACTCCCACTTCCAGCTTCTTTAGCCAGTCACTTATCCCTGAAAGCTCCAGGTCCCACAAGAGAGCTGAGTATCATGGCGGTGCAGACAGTTTTGCATTGTGGTCTGCTCGAACCTTCAGTCTAATCTCCCTTGGCTTGACACCTTACTGTCTACTCTCACATGTGCACCCAGGCTTCCACGTAGAGCTTGGCTCATCCCCATATCATTTCCAGAGCTCTGACTCTATGGGCATGGGGAGGATTGGCTTCGTGTATGGGGCTTCTGGCTTAGATGAAATTGTTTGTAACTGTTGAGCGTTTCAGAAGATCTGGGGGTCTACATTCTGAGCCCAGGTGTCTCAGGGCTTTGTGCCTCCTCCCATGCTGCAGTACGTGATACTGAGGGGCTCTGTATCTCTCTGCAGACCCCATGTTCAGGCTCCACGAGTGGTCCTTCATTCTCCCTGGCCATGACTCAAGGAGATGAGGACCCTGTTTAAGTCCACTCAGAGACTTTCTGCTATCTGTTCACATTCTCAGCTGTCCATGCGCTGCTTTCCAGTTCTCTCTAGGGCAAAGCTCTCAACCACATCTCCATTAGCACTCGGGGCTGGGTGACGTGGGGGTTGGTACAGCACAGATATCTCACTGCATCCCTGGTGTCTCTCCTGGGTGCCAATGATAACCTGCCCCAGTGCTGTCTTCAGGCGTCACTGAAATCTTAGAGGACAGAGTCGCCATCAGTTAAGAACCCCTATGTTAGAGCTGACAGAAGCAGTCCCCAGCGCCTCAGTATTTGGATCACAGTGTCACTGTGGGGACTCAGTACAACTGCAAACCTTGTCTCTAAACACTGCCCTCCATTTGCCCTTCACTGCTCCACTTTAGTTGGGATCTTGATGATCTTCAGCGTGCGGCTCGTTCCTTGTCTCCTCTCCCTATGCAAGGAAAGGGATTGCTCCCAGAGTCACATGTCAGGGGTCTGTCTCCCAGAGCTATTTCCAGTCCCAATTTCTTCATCTGTTAACATCCCAGCAGGAAACAGATGTTACATTCGATGAGCAATTTGACAACAGTTTAATCAAGGGACTATTTACACAGATGTGGCCAGAATGTAGGAAGAGCAGAAAGGAGGCAACAGCACCCCCAAATTAGTACTGGGGGCTCCATTTCCATCTCTAGGTCTGGGTTCCCAAGAGGAGGAGAAGCAGTTCTCAGAACCAGCACAGAGAGCTGGACAAGGGAGCATGGGGGTTTGTGCGGTAGGCAGGGTCCCTACAGCAGCTCTCCTTCCAGCAGTGCTGCAACTGCTCTCTGCGGCCCCAGCACCAGAGCCAGGGCCCACGGCAGGGTGTGAGAAGCTCTCTACCACAGTGCTCGGGCCTGCCTCCGTGACCCACTGCAGGATGAGGAAAGCTGAAGACAGACAGATCTACATGGCTGAAGGACATCCAACCCAGGATCTGAGGCTCCTATGCTGGAAAAAGAAATGTTTTAGGTGAAGAAAGAAAATTTTAGACATAGAATATTATTTCAAAAAGACTACAAGCAGCAAGACAGATTTTTAAGGAAGAATAAGAAACACAGTGACTTGGCCAGTGGTACAAGATGCAGTCATGTCCGCCTGAGTTGGTGGCTCTGTGGCCCCCAGACGCATTGCAAGGCAGTGACATCATGGCGGGAGAGCAGTGGTCAGCTTGTGACACCCAGCAGAACTGGGTCAGCAAGGTGCTGGGGTGGAAAACCCACCTGAGGACTGTTGTCAACAGCATAAAAGGAGAACTGGAGGGAAACATTGCATGCTGCTGATTTCCCAGGACAAGCTTTGTTTTGACTGGTTTTCCTGATAGGAACTCAGCTGTTCTCATTGGAAGAGGAGTGCAGGTCCTCTCTGTTGCCAGACTGCTGTCTCTTTGAGGGAACTCTTGTCTTTGCCTTTGCCTTGGGCATCCCTTCCTGGCTCCAGTGCAGATCCCTCCACCTGTGAGCACAGATCCTTCACCCTACCAGTGCAGACTTTCCAGCTTCCACCACTGGCCCTTGGGCCTTCCCAGGGCAGATCCTTGATACAGACTTGCATGAGACATTGCTGTGAGCTCTAGGCCTCCAGCTGGACTCATGCAGGACTTTGCTGTGGAATCCAGGCCCTCAGCTGGATTCTTCAGGTCTCTGTAATACGTAAAGATCTCTTGTATTTGACATTTTGGGTGAATATTATAAGATAATCCTATAAATGTATGTGCCTTGCATCATTTCTGTTCCCTTGCCAAGCCTGACTATAACAGCTGCTCACCTCACAGCAGACAGGAATTATTATTATTAATATAATTTTTCACCATCTACTGACTTCACATCTAGAGTGGCCCTAGGGTTCATTCCCACTCCAACTTGCAGGAACTGGCTCTGTTCATCACAGCTCTTCCTGCTCCTAGATGATTCCTAAAGTCTGATACTTAGATCTGCCTTTTTCCTTTTTTTAAAAAATCATTTTTGTTAAATATTATTTTAGTTGTTGATATTTATGGGCCACAATATGATCATTCAGCTTGTGTACAGTGTGCAGTGATCAAACCAAGGTAGTCAGCATTTCCATCTCCATAAATCTTCCTAAAAATTAACTAATATATAATAATTACACATTTATGTTATAAGATTTCAACAATGTATGTGTAATATGGATTAATAAAATCAGGAAAGTTCCCATTTCTGATTGTTGTTTTGCAAGGCCTTTAGACTCCTCTCTTCTGGCTGTTAGTAAAATACAGAAGAGTTTGCTGTGAATTATGATCGTCCCGCTGTTTTGAGCCTAAGCTGTGTGTGGGACATGGTATTCTCCCTCTGTCTACCCACTCCCCACCTTTCCAAGCTGGGTTTCCTCCTTTCTAAGCGTTCCTCCTCTTGTCCATCCATTAGTATTATAAAAATGTTTTGATAATGCAAATTAATTGAGTAAATGGCTTTCATTATTCCGTTACCTGTGAAGTTTCTAACACTTTCCACAGCTTACAAAGGTTGTTGCTTTCAGTCTGTGTGGCCATGCTTGTCCCTGAGATTCTGCCCACACAGCCCTGGAGCTACATTAAATGAATCACCATTCTTTGAGTCTCATCTTTCATGCCTGTGCTTGTGTGTGCATCTCATCGTGTCTACAGTGAATCCCAGCCGAAGTCCACACCATCCCCGACACTTCTAGTGGAAAAAGCAGTGCAGGGCACCGCCAGAAGTCAGCCCAAGGATCAGTCTTTAATGAGAGCTTTAGCCAAGTATTTGAGCAGGTTTAGTGCTGGAAATAAATTCTTACATGCACTAAAAATTAACCCTGATTAAAAAAAAATGATTATGCTAGAGCACTTACCATGTGATCTACTTTCCTAATAAATTAAGTGTGTGATAGATTACTTTTTAACTATAGATCAACATGGTTAACATAAAAAATATTAAAACAGTGTGGTGCCTTTTGCCTGTTAAAGGTCTGGACAGATGTGCTGTGTGGACAGGAATGTGATACCGTGTTCACCTTCACGATGCACACTTAGATGTTAAATCAGTTATATATTTTTAGAGGGGAAAACAAAAGTCTTAACCAATCCAAGTTCCTGACCTCATAAATTTGGTCCTAAAGATTTATAAGACCCAATAATATGACACTTGGTTAGTACTCCTGATATTACTATTGCTATTATAGAATCTCTTGGAAAAAAATGGAGGTGGATATCGCCAGGGAATTAGTCACAAGGGATCATTTAAATAGAAATTATCTTTATTTATGTAAATTGAGAATTGACAAACATCAGTTATTTTTGTTTCCTCTAATAGTCATTGTCTCCCATTTGTCCATTTATTTTAGGAATTCTCCATTTATTTTTATATTCTCTCTTTTATTATAGGGTCAAGAAATTTTCAGTCAGCAAATTATTCCCTTACTTTTCTTTATACAATTTTGTTTTGTTACTTTGCTTGGTAGAACTGTGACTGGCATCATGAGATGTAGATGGTGGTTTCTACTTGGATTGTTTGGAAGGCATGGACTCTTCAGTGGGTGGTGCCGTCTCCTCCGGGACAGTCACCTGGCCCTGACCTTTGCTTACATACGCCTCGTCTTTTTCCATAAAAGATTCGTGGAAGCCTACAAAAGGAGCTGAAATCCAGGATAAGCAATATTAATGGTGAAAGTGACAAAAAGGATAATAAACTGAAGATAGAGTCATAAAATTGTACCAGAAATGAGGCAAACTTCAATAAACCGGGTCACCACAAACTTCCTGGCAGATATCACAAAAAGAGAAACCTTTCAATTATGTAATTCTGTGTCCGTGAGCTAAAAGTAAACTAAATTTTCCGACGATGCACAACTAATTTTTTATGAACACCAAGGAGGACTTTCTCCCAGGAGCAATCACTGTGTGCTGGGCATGGAATTACCATGACAGCGTCATTTACATGAGCTCCATTCTCCAGTCACTTGCTTCTTTGTTTTCTCTTACTGACGCTCATGAAGTGTCTGTGCTGTCATGCTAACATGAGGTGGAACAGATGTAAGATTCTCCGGGGCAGGGACAAGACCCAGGGACCTCACGTCCTTTGACTTGCAGATGAAGCGTTGTCTTCCAGGGCGCACAGCCCTCTCCCCTGCCTGTGGGAGATCTCAGCACAGCTTTGGCTCCAGGCAGCAAGCAGCACAGTTGGCTGAGTGCCCTGACCACCGCTCAGGGGACCGAGGGAACTTTCCCAAGGCTCCGGTCTGCAGGCCAGAGCAGAGAGTGACCCGGGGGTAGAGCTGATGGTTTCCTTTGAAAGTTTGAGGTTAATAAGGCATCTGCCTGAGCGAAAACAGACCTACATCCATTTCAAAACATGGTCATGCACAGGAGGGGGTCCGAAGGAGGGCTCACAGAGGGAGAGCAGGACACCCCAGCTTGGCCACCCTAGGACCCCGATGGCTGTCAAGGGCCATGAGGAGCACCTCCATCCCTCGAAAGCTCATCGGCCAAGGGCGAGATTCTGCTTTGTGAAGCCTTAAGATCTGGGGGGTCTTTGAGGTGGCCCCAAATTAAAATCGGCCGCCTTCTCTGTGGGCAAGATCAAAATTGCCCAGCGCTTCCATCGCCTCATGCTCTGTTTCTCTTCTCGGATGCATGGAAAGTGGGTGTTGCTGTTCATGTGTATCTGCAACACTGGAGTCTTCGGGAGTGTTCAATTAAACAAATCGCTCGTGCAGAACAAACAGCCTCCAATCACATAGAATCGCTCCTGCCTTGTTAAAATCCCATTTGTTATAGGAACTCTTAAAAGCATAAGGTGCCTCCAAGGAAAAATTATCACCCCTCATATTGCAAAAGGAAATAATGCTCCCTATAAATCAATACAGCAGAGATGTTCTTATTAAGAAGAGATCCACGGGTCAATCGCTAATTTCCAGTTGACAGCATAATTTAGGAAGGCGCGCTGTGCCCTTATCATGGTGAGCCATCCGTCTGGAAAGAGCAGGAGTTATTTTTGTCAGGGTCTGCCAGGAGCAATTTGCCAAAGAAATAAAACAGAATCAAGATTTTAGATCATAACTCATCTTCAGATTTCTTTTTTTTTCCTTTTCTTCTAGAGATGAGATTGTCCTATGGGAAAGTCAGAGATGGGTCACAGGCTTCCACAGGCCAAATCTAGTGACACAATCTTTCACCAAGGCAGATGGGGCTCCTGAGCTCAGCCCAGGGAGGAAGGAGGTGGAAGAGGACTGGAGCATGGTCCAGGCCACGCCCCAAGTTCAGAACAAGACACGAGGAACAGGCACACACTCTACCCCCCTGCTTCCTGCACCGCCGGTGCTCTGTCTTCCTTTCTTTTCCCATCCCTTCCCTTCCTCCTTCTCTTCCTCCTTTCTTTCCCTTCCTTTCCCTTCCTATCCTTCTTTTCTTCTTTTCTTTTTTATGGTAGGGATCGAACCCAGGGCCTTCAGACTGCGCTGCATCCCTGCCCCTCTCTATTTCTTCTTAGGAGACAGGTCTTGCTCTGTCACCCAGGCTGGGCTTGAACTTGTGATCCAGTGCTGGGACTGCAGGGTGCCTTGCCACACCTGGTTTGAGAGTCTGCATTTCTGACAGTCCCAGAGGCTGAAGAGGCCGCTGAGCTGAGGAGCGTGCATTGAAGAGGAAAGACTCTTGTCTCCGGCTCTCATTTCCACCTGACTCAGGCTCCCCGCCACCCTGTCACCCTGGGTGAGGCCACGTGACTGGCAGGCACCTGGCTGCCCTCTCTCATGGCCTGCGCTGTTTCCTGAGCAATGATTTCCTGAGCACTGACTAAAGAACAAGCACCATTCCGATGAAGAACTCCACACCAATATTGCATTTCATTTCTGTGACATTGCATTCGTTAGATTTTTCACTTGTACACATTTGCAGCAATGCATAGAATTTGGTCAGCTTGGGGCTTGATGCACCCCCACATCACACCTTGGTCTCTTGCTCTTCCTCCCCAGCCCCCCTCAGACCCTCCTCAGACCCTCCACTGTTTTACCTCCCTGGCTCTCTGCTCTGCTGTGTCCATTGTTGGTATCTGAGTCTCACATGTTAGAGAAGCCATGTGCTATGTAGCCTTTCATGATTGATTTATTTCACTTAGCACCATGTTCTCATGGTCCTTCTACTTTCCTACAAATGAATCAGAGTTACCCTCCCTACGGCTGAATGGTGCACCATTGTGCATCTATGCCACGCTTTCCTTGTCCATTCACCCGTCGATGTGCATGTGGTCCACATCCGCGACTTAGCTCTCATGAACTGTGCTGATACAAATATGGACATTCATACGTCACTGTAGTAGAATCAGTTTAATTCTTCTGGGAATTGACCCGAGAGAGTGAGGACTGGGTCACATGGAATTTCAGTTTTAGCTTTTTGAGGAATCCCCATACTGATTGTCATAGTGGTTGATTACATATTCACCAACCAAGTAGAAGCGTTGCTTTGCCCCCACAACCTCACCGCACTTGTTAGTTTTTGAGACCTTAATGATAGCCATTCTTTCTGGAGTAAGATGGAATCTCACTGTTGTTTTAATTTGCATTTTTGTAATGACCAGCAGTGTTGAATATTTTCTTCATGTACTTGATTGGCCATTTGTATTTCTTCTTCTGAGAAATGTCTGTTCATTCCAGTTGCCCATTTTTTGATTGGGCCCTTTATTTTGGGTAGTCTAATTTTTTGAGTTCTCTCTCTATATATTCTAGATACTAGCCCTTTGTCTCAGGAATAGCTGGCAGAATTTCTTCCCCTTCTGCAGGTTGTCTCTTCACTCTGTTGTTTGTTTCCTTTGCTGTGCCGAAGTTTAATTTAATGTAATCCCATTTGCTGATTCTTGTTATTATTTCTTGTGCAATTAGGCTCTATTTAGGAAGTCCTTGCCTATGCCCAGGATGTGATGTTTTATTAATCTTCACAATAACCTTATAATCATGGTCCTACTGTCATCTCTGTTCACGGAGGAGGACACTGGGCCTTGACCCCTGGCCAGGGACCCAGGAATGCACTGCACTGCCTGAGCCCATGCTGCAGTGAGGCCCCCTGACAGGGAGCTGGCCTGGAACACAGGACCCACACAGTCCGCAAACACTGCACCAGCCACTTCCTTGCTGGCTTCACTATCTGTGCTGCTCAGCCAAACATCGCACTGCTTCTACCTTCTTTCCCTTGTCTGCTTTAAAAATGCTGCCCACTGTTATCTCCCTGATATTTAAAGACTGTATAATACAGATCTATTTTAGGCAGTTAAAAATATGAAACTAAAGGAATAAAGAAGTGCTGAATAAAAGGAAGAGAAGACAAACCACCGGCCATGGGGCAACTTGGTGATAGTGCCTCCCTGAGCTGGCAGGGGCTCCCGTGAATGGAGAAGCTGCTCCTACATGGCTGCACAGTTACGGGTGTGATTCTCACACTGGCTCTGCCACCTCATACCGCTGTCTGCCTAGATCCATGGGATTTTAGATAAAAGACTTAGCATTTGTATTTTAGAAGTAGCAGACGCTTTATGATTAAACATTACTAAATTGCAAAGAAGAATTTTCAACAAGCTTGAGTCTCATGCCTTAATAAAATGATTGCTAATATTTGATGTATAGATTTCCAGCATTTGCACATGCATATCCACACACATTTGTGCATGTGTGCTGTTAATCTAGAATGGTCATTAAAAGCAAGGGATCTTCAATTACATCTGTGTATCCACACACATCTGAGTATATGACTGTTGTTAATCTAGTATAATTATTGTAAGTGAGGAATCTTTACTTATACTTGCGTATCTGCACACATGTATGTATGTGGGTGCTGTTAATATAGCATGGTCAGTTTAATGGTTGATACATTGTGTCAACTTGAGAAGTTTAGAAGTTTAATGAAGCATCTCAGCAGGGAGCCAGGGTCCTCACTCTGTAAACTTTCTGAGTCTGTGCAAGAGGAGGGAAGGGAGGTGGTATGAGCACTACACCTGCCCTAGGGGGGTGGTAGCCTGCTTATAATATAAGGGAGGAAAAAAGGCTTGCTCTCCCCCACTGCTTGCTCTTATTGCATTTGCTATCTTTTGCTGCTTTGAACTGTTACTCCTGTGCCATGCTACTCTGCATTGGAGCCAGTTGAGTATGAACTAAAACCTCCACAAACTGTGAGCTAAATAAACCTTTCCTTCCTTAGTCTTGGGTGTTGGATATTTTGTCTCAGAAACGACAAAAAGTAACTAAAACAGTCATTTTAAGTGAGGGATCTTAAGACAGAATGACATATTTCAATTTCTGGTTCTGCCACACAGCTTTGTGACAGTAAGTAATTGGTAATTTGCTTAACCTTTTTGAAGCTAAAGTTTCTCCATTCAGAAATAGGAAATTGTAGTGCTTATTCCATGCATTTTGGAGACTGAACTAAGTTAACCTAAAATATCTTAGACATGTACCTGACACATTGTGAATACTTATCATTAGCTGTCAGTGTATTTTGCATACAATTTCATGTTTGAATATTTTTCTAAATTACTTTGTATGATGTTGAAAGAGAAGTTAAAATCGTTAGGTTTTTCCTTGGTGCAGTAGAGAAGCAAGAGCAGAAAAAGGAAAAAAGGAAAAAGGCCTTTATCATGGGCTCGGGAGAGCTGCAAAAGAGTGCAAGACCCCTCGGAGGCAGACAAAGAAGCTGGTGGGGGGTGGGGTGGTGGTTAATTCAGTTTGACAGCTAGTGGAGTTTGAAGAGGCAGGCAGAATGATGTATTGACAGCTGACTGGGGGAATGTTGGCACACAGGAAAAGCAGGAAGTTCAATTTCAGCTTGAAAGAAGATTGCTGAAGTTAGTATTGGAGGGACACACTGTGGTCTTTAGGGTCCAGCACCATGTTGGGCAGGCGCCACACTGAGCTTGGCAGAGCTTCACAGGGGTGGAACCCATCAAAAATTTTAAATAAAGCCTGCCAAGGACACCTGCCAAGACCAGGTGGACATGTGATAACAGAACATTTCTTCTTTTGTGTAAGTTTGTTTAACAGATGGCCTTAAAATTTAACTTGAAATATTCCTTTGTGTAACCCCTGTGTTTACTGCCTTTGTATAACTAATGGCCTTACAATGTAACTTAAAATGCAACAGGACCTTTCTTGCTCTGCATAACCCATGCTTTGTATAGCTGATGGCCTTGCAATGTAACCTAAAATGTTTAAACCCCCTTAGCAACCCAAGATGTCACCCAATTCTCCAATCATATTGTGCCAAATCTGCCTTTGTACCTCCCCCTGGATTTCTCCATGAAAGCCCCCAAACCCTGCTGGGCGGGGGATGGGGATTGGCTCTTTAGGAGAGACCTCAGTCAAACCCACTGGTGTGTTAAATTGCCTCTTAAACATCCTCAGTGCAGTTTCTTCCTATGTTTAGTCTGTTTTCCACAACAATGTTATAAACGCAATTCTCTTATACATCAAAACAATGCCTTGATTATGTATCCACTGACCTGATATGTGCATTATTTTTCCGTGGTTGGCATTGTTTTGTCTTTGGGGTGAACTATTAGAAGTGGGTGGAAGCAATGTAAGGCTAGGTATTATTACACTTATTTAAAAAATACTAGTGACACATATATCCAATCGATTTTTGAGACACATGAACACTTTATTAAATTCTACTGTTTTGGGTTCATTTCCTTTCAACTTACTGTTTCCCTGTTTTCAGAATCTCAGCTAAAAACTCTGTCAGGACCTCCTGTTGCTGCCAGGGCTTGTGGGTTGGTCTCCACTCTGATACCACCCTCAACCTTGAGGAGCCCCATTTTCAGTCAAGACTGAGCAAGAGAAGCTTCACAGTGAGTGTCTGGCACGATGGATGGAAGAGAGGCCTTTCATTTCAATGTCTCTGATTAGCTCACTGAGACCGGAGGCCGACGGCAAGGACGAGAAACCTCCACTCCCAGGTGGCTCGGGCATCAGCCACCTGCTGGTCTTCCTTCTTCCCTCCTGTCCTTCCCTTCCTCTCACCCTTCCTTCCATCACACTTTCCTTCCTTTTTCCTTTTCTTCCTTCCTCCGTTCCTTCCATCTTTCCTTCTTTCCTTCTTTCCTTCCTTCCTTCCTTCCTTCCTTCCTTTCTTCCTTCCTTCCTTCCTTCCTTCCTTCCTTCCTTCCTTCCTTCCTTCCTTCCTCTTTCTCTGTGTCTCTGTCTCTCCCAGTCCCTGCCCCTCTCCCTTTCTCCAGTATTGGAGACGGAACCCAGAGCCTCCACATGCAGGCAAGTGCTCTGCCACCGAGCCGGACCCAGTCATCTGGCCTAGGTTAGAATTTCTCTGCTCCCTTCAAGCAGGAACAGCTCAGCAGAGGGCTGGCCGGCCCAGCTGTTGTCATCTATGACCTGCAACATAGTGGTTGGGGTTGCCGAGCTCTGAGTGTGAGGACCCAAGAACAATTCCAGATCCAGCTTCCTTTCCTGAGGTCGTAGTTAACACACACCCTTGTGAATTCTGGCTCTGCACTAGCTGTCAATCTTAGTTTTTGAAGGAGGAATAAATTTTCATGATTCCTCACAGGCAGGGCTTTTGGAATTTTCTAATGAGGGTTAAGTTTAATCTGGGCACGTCAGTTTTCTTACTCAAAACCCCAAGGCATTGTACTTTTAGGAAAACTATTTTGAAAAATTCTTAGACACTTTTAACCTTTTGCAAATTTGCTGCTTCTTTTGATGTCTTAAAGGCTACTTTCAGTGAGCACTGGGAAGGTGTGAACCAGCATCTGTATTAAACAAACCTTGTAGGGACTGCGTGATTATTTCATTTAACACTTTTGTCTCATAGTTTGGAAAAACATTTGGCTGAAAGAGCTTCATCATTTGCTAGGGTAACAGTGGTAACAGGGGTTGGACAAGGTTAAACCTGATATTTTTAATCCCAGGGCACCTCAGCTGTCTTCCATGTGAAAATAATAAAATGACACTCTTAATTTTTTTATTAGTGCTTCACAAAGTCCTTTGCATACATCATCTTACTGGCTTGTTGCAGCCGCGGTGCGATGCTGGCAGGGTAAGTTGTGGATTCTACTGACAGATGAGGAAATTGGGGGCTGGCAAGGTTAAGTGGATCATCTGTGTGGGCTGAAGGCGTCACTTTTAATTCTGCCTCCTCTCTTCTCTATTGTCTTGACCGTGTCATTTGGAGTTCTTGATGTACATGTCTTCCATCTTTTCTATGCAGTTTGGGGACCAAGCCCAGAGCTTTGCAATGAACTACACCCCCACGCCCTTTTTATTTTGAGACAGGGTCTTGTTAAGTCACTCAGATGCCCAGTCAGGACTCGAACAGGCAGCGTCCCACCACGCCCCACTAAGTGTCTTTAAATGAATATCTAGAATGGATTCCAAACAGCAGCAGCCAGGCGAGCACAGACTCACAAGGTTCATTTGAAGCTTAAGATAAGCAAAGTGTGGGTGAGGCAGGCAAGGGCTGGGCCAGGTCAACAAAGCACGCTGTAAAGGAAGAGGAAAGGCTATTTTCATCATTATTACGTTTATTTACTTTCTTTGTTAAAACATTTATTTGGAAATATAACTAATTAAAAAACTAAGGCATTTTTAATGGTGTAGAAATTGTAGAACTTATTGTCTTGGAAATTATAACCTTTTTCTGTGCTATTGGTCACTTGTTTGAAAAAAGTCGGAGGAGGACTAAGTGGAGGGCATCAACGAGTAGTTTCCTGGACGTGGGAGCCTAGCACCCTGTTCCCTTGATAATGAATGATCCATAGCATGTTGAGGCTGGAAGGTATAGGGCTGTGGGCCTGGGGAGTTGGTGGGATGCCCCCAGCACAGCCTCTGGGTAAGATTCTGGTGTTCTCACCTTGGTCCGACCCATGGCTTTACCATGCCTTTCCTGGTCCTGGACACCAACCTGAAAATTTCTTAATGAACGTAAAATCCATACAGCCCAATTCAGTACAATGGCACATGTAAAACCAGTAATCCAAGTTTTGGAGGAGGTCAAAAGTGAATCATCAGATTACTCATACCTGAATGATGAAGATGATTTGTTATGATAAAATGCATGCTTTTATAACAGAAGATTGGTGTGGGTGGATGATGATGATGATGATGATGATGATAATGACTTTGACACTGACCTGTGAACCAAAGTTCCCGTGACAGTGAAATGGAACAAGAATCAACTGATACATACACAGGGAGTGCAGACCTATTTGATTCAGATTAGGAAGAAAACAGCAACGTGAATATAT
Source organism: Dasyprocta punctata (assembly GCA_004363535.1). Classification (NCBI taxonomy): domain Eukaryota; kingdom Metazoa; phylum Chordata; class Mammalia; order Rodentia; family Dasyproctidae; genus Dasyprocta; species Dasyprocta punctata. The sequence continues at coordinate 7,244 of RJWM01013008.1, read as the reverse complement.
ATTTGACTAGTTGAAATGTTGCAAAATGGCCATGCAGGCAAATGAAACAATCCAGTGTTAGAACTAGTTCCAAAAATATAGTAAGAGTTTTGGCAGGTGTGAAGCTTACTGGACAGAATGCCAGCTTTACCATTTAGTGCTGCAGATTGTAACAGACAAAATGATACAGGATGCTGTGAAATACTCAAAGGCTGAAATGCAAGTAAAACATTCTATGTGCATTAATAGTCATATTCAAAAATGTATTTATTATGATGCCTCATTGAAAGTATACATGGATCTGCTGCACTTGGTGGCGATTTTTCATGGTAATCGAAGGAATATAAAAGACTTATGGAAAAGTGATGGGTCAAAATATGGCATAAAAATTTATGCCCTTGTAGATATGAAGACTTACTATTATGTTTTCATTTAGACATTTATCCTGGAACTCAGCCATAAGGTCCTTAGTAATATAGTAATAAACAGAATGATGTCAACAGACTTGTTTCTCCCATCTTCAGACTAACTGGAATGTGACATTTGGTAATTGGTTTACCAGTTTCCAATTGATGTTACATTTGCTAACAGAGAACATGTTGACCAGCACTGGAACTGTACACAGAAACAAAGCAGAAATTCCACAAGAAATGTTGCGATTTTAAAACAGAAATGATAGTACAATCTTTGGATTTCAGAAAGGTACAACATTGACCTTTTATACAGCAAAGAAAGACAAACTGGTACTGCTGATGTCAACATTTGACCATGATGGGAACTGTTGATGAAACCTCAACAAAACAGAAGCCTGAGGCAGAAACTTTCTACAACAAAACCAAAGGTGGGGTAGCTATTATTGATCAGTTATACAGCAACTATGATGTCACTCAAAACTTAAAGCATTTGCCAATGGTTGTATTTTACTCGATCCTAAACATGTGTGGCATAGTTTGATGGTTTACAAATAAATAAAAAGTGCAAAATAGTCTGTCAGCCCACTTGGTGGGCCCAAGGGACATTTTCTAGGGTGAGGTTCCAAGGGTAGAGAACATACATGTGCAAGACATCAACAACCACAGCAGGCAGCATGGAGCAGGGCAGAGCACAAGAGCATAAGGGCAACTTCTATCTTTATTGTATAATTTTTATGCAGGTTGTTATCTCATATTTACATTCAGACACAGTGCTGTAACCAGTGCATGCATGTTTGCTTGTGCTAAGTCATGGTTATGTAACTATAGCCCACCGTGCACTTGCACTCCACAAGGGGGGTCACATCTTTAGCTGTTCTTAGATGGCCCTGAGCCTTGAAACAGGCTGAATGGTTCCCCACTATAGAGGAGAACTTTTCTTAAAGGATTGGGACTGGAGCTAATAAGACATCTTTTACAGCAGGGAAAACAAATTGGTTCTCCCCAGGAAACTGTGAAAAAAAATTGTGGAGCACACTGGTGAGATGACAGGTGAACAGGTAGGTGCAGCATCACAAAGACCTACTACAACAACAGGGAAACCAAAAAAAAGTGATGTCAACTGTGCTCTACAAGAAAAAACAGGAAAACAAAACATACATGCTATCAGTGTAAGAGATACTTGTGTAGGACCATGCAGTTGTCAAGTGTGAAGACTGCATTGGGTGTGACAGTTGAAGCAAAGATTATTTCTGTGGTAGACTTTTGTTTGTGTTTATGTTGTAGTTCACATCGGTTTTTATTTTTGATGTTACCGTTTAGGTTTTGTAAGCAAGTAAACAGCTAATGTGAAAATGTTAATGTCATAAGCACTCATCACATTTTGATGTTTTATTAATCCCTTATTTTGCTAAGTGCATGTTGTACAGTATAGTACAAAGTTCCAGACAAAACAGGAAGAGAAGCGAGGTGACAAGGTTGCACATAGGAAGGGAAAGCTAAGTGCATGTGCTGTCATTGTTAGCTAGACATGTGCGTGGGACACAAAGCTGTCGTGTGTGAAGTTGTCATGTGTACCTCGGGTGTGACAATTGAAGCAAAACTTGTTTTGTACAAATGTATTGATTTTTTTCATTGTAGTTCATATAAGAATTTATTTCGGATGTTATCTTTAGATTTTGTAAGCAAGTACACAGCTAGTGTGAAAATGTTTATGTCTTTCTAAATGCACAATACATTTAATTTAATACTTTATTTTTATTGATATTTTATGTTACTGTTAACTATACAATGTATAATATAATGAGACCCTCCTGACAAAATAGCAAGACCACTGAGATGTCAAGTATGTCCTACAAATGGCCAGGAGACCAAAATATGTGCTGTCAGTGTAAGGAATACATGTATATGAAACATGCTGGTGTCATGTGTGCAGACTGCTGTGGGTGTGATAATTGAAGTAAAGACTTTTTTTTTTGTAAAGTGCTTGTGGTAGATTGAATTATGATCAACTTAGGACACCCAACTGACCTAAATCAGCCTGGTGCTATGTGTGGATGGCCCACCTGAGGACTGTTGCCAACAGCATAAAAAAGAGAACTGGAGGGGAAGACAGTGTGCTGTTCATCCTCCTGGAGAAACTTGTCACGCTGGCTTTCCTGATAGGAACTCAGCTGTTCTCATCATCAGAGGAGCTCAGGTCCTCGCTGTGTCTGAACATGGCTGTGATTCTCTTTGAGGGAGATCTGGTCCTTACTTTGAGCACCACTTCCTGGCTCCAGTGCAGATCCCTCAGCCTGCTGGTACAGCTCCTTCATCCCACTTTCTAGCTTCTACCACTAGCCTTTGGGCCTTCCCACTGCAGATCCCTGAAACAGACTTGCACAAGACACTGCCATGGGCTCTAGGTCTTCAGGTCCACTTGAGAAGACACTGCCATGGGATCCAGGTCCTTAGCTGGATTTTTTGGGTCTCCAATGTGTGGACAGATCTCTCCCACTCTTTTGCATTTGATTCTGGGTAAATATTAAAAAATAATCCTATAGTAAATCGTTTCCCTGGTAAACCCTGACTATAATGGTGCTATTGGTATTTTCAGTGTGGTTCATATAAGAATTCATGTTGTTCATTTTTAGACTTTTTACACCAAAAAGCAGTGTCAAAAATTTTGTTTTTTTATAAATATTCAATATACTAAAAATTCAGTACTTTATTTTCGTGATTTTTTTCCTGTTAAGAACTTATGGTTTAATATAATAAACCTCATAAAATTAAAATTAATAATTCATCAATAGAAAAAAAAAGAGTTGGAGGAGCAGGTATTATTTGGTAGCTTCCAGTGGGTGGCTCTAAGGCTGAGATGATGTTTCCGGGATGTGTCACTCCAGACATCTTGTAGTGCATCAGGTGTGATGAGCAGGATTAGTGCTTGCGCGCTCTCTCTCTCTTTCTCATTTTCTATTTCCTCATTTGCATTTCAACTCTTGGCAAGATTCTCCACTGCTAGTGATACAAAGATGCTCCATGCTGCAGCTTATGTAATCAACTGTTAGCTCCTACTTGCCATTTCAAGCCTTTGATCGAGGATACAGACAGAAGAAATGTAGCCAATGAATCCCTAACTATGGTTGAGATACAAAATACACACAGAGTTGGGCTCATTGATTGTATATGGTTTTCCTTGCATAATCATCATAATCATTTCTAGTGCAAATTTAAATGTAAATTTTACATCTTAGTGTGAAGATTTCATCGTTGTCTTGACACTGACCTCATGTCTAGTTGTAACACGGGTGTGCAACGTTCAATAGCAAAGGGGTTACTGCACCCTCCCTAAGTCCTTGGCTGTAATCAAGGGGACTGATGAGGAAGTCTGCACTGTTTGTGGAACACAGGGAAGGGTGTTGACCTACATTAAAGCATTTGAATCACATTTTTAAAAATTGGTAAGCTTTGGATTTTAGAGCAAAAGGTACGTTTAAAGTTACAATTTTCCATGAAAAGCTGAGCATAGAGTACTCTGACATAGCCTCTTCCTCCCCAAGCTTTCTCCTCATAACGGCTGAGCTCTATGATGCATTCGTCCTGACTAAGTCCACAGTGTACATGGGGGCTCACCCTTTGCCTTGCACAGGTCTGTGGTGTTCACAAGGGTACAAAGTCCCGTGTCCACTACTAACATCACACAGCACAGCCTCGCCACAGTCACATCCTGCAGTTCTCTGCTTCATCATCTTCTCCCCAGCATCCTGGGGATCCCAAACCCTTTTACTCTTCCTACAGTTCTGCTATTCCAGAGTGCCATATACCTGGAATTATACCGCTTTCAGCCTTTTCAGACTAATTTCTCTCACTGGCAAAATGCGTTTATGTTTCTGTGGGGCCTGTTGTGGTTTAAGAGTTCATTTCTTTCAATGAGTTTCACTTCGTGTGTGTATACAAACGTGGGGATTGAACACAATGCCTTTGTACTGAGCTCCTCTTTACTTTTTGGAGCCTCTCACCAGCAATTTATTTTTATTTTAAGACAGGGTCTCACTAAGTTGTTAATTCATCCCAGACTGGGCTTGAACCTGTGCTCTTACCGCCTCAGCCTCCTAGAATGCTAAGATTACAGATATTTGCTCACTACCATGCCTGGCTAAGTTTTATGTTTTAAAGAAGTTTTAGATTCACCACAAAATTGAGCAGAAAGTTTCCAAACACCACTTTAGGAGCACATGTGTAGCGTTGCCGCCATATCACTCCCCATCAAGGTGGTAAACATGCAATAAATTTTAGGGCCTGAATGAGTGCACAGTGAAGGCCCAAACAAATGAGACAAGTGGTGTGATCTTTACAGCTCCAGGAGGACCAAAATCCTCTGCAGAGTTTGTAACTCTGGTAGCTGAGACAATGTCACTGGGCAGCCCGTATTTACTCAAAACAAGGAAGGGCTTGAAGTGCAAAACCCAGGAAACCTGAGCAGGACCTTGGGAGGGGTTCAAGGACCCCTCCAAGCAACAGATGATGCTAACTAAGGGGAGCTATCCTAGGAGAAAGTCTCCAGGTGTCCTGGGCTGTGGCCCATCTTGCCCCCTGAGGTGCCTCCTTGTTCTCAGTTCAGCCACACCTGGGCCACGCCATAGCCCTGCACCTGTATTCAACTTCAGCGGCTCCAACGTGCTCCTCCCTTTTGTTTTGTTGCTGCACAGGACAGGTCATCAGTTAAAGCTGGAGAAGCTGTGTTAGAACTCTCACAATTTAAACCCTGTACAATCCATCAATCTATAACAGTAGTCAGTTACCAGTGTAGCCAGCAATTGTCAGAAGGTGTTAGTGATTTGAGCTTCCTTCACAGTTAAAGTTTCATTAGGACATTGCATTATACCTTCCAAAGCTATACTTTTCTGCAGGAGGTTCAAAACTAGGTGAAGATGAAACCGGTATTTTTTATTTTTATTTTTTTTGCGGCACCAGGGATTGAACTCACAACCTCGCGCCTGCCAGGGCAGGCGCTTAAGGCACTGAGCCAAACTCCCGGCCCTGGTGTTTTGAGGCAGGGTCGCACTATGTAGCTCAGGCCGGCCTTGCACTCGTGTTGTAGCCCAAGCCGACCTCGAACTCACAACGCTCCGCCTACCTCAGCCTCCCGAGTGCTGGGATTAAAGGCGTGCGCCACCACGCCCGGCTTGAAACCGGTATTTAATACAATCAGTTCCTTACTATCTATCAAGGTCAGTTAGGTTTCCTCAGGAATTGCCTTGAAACCATGCATAGCACCTCTTGGCTCTTCAGTCAGTGTCAGCTATCAGGATGAGTCACGGCCATTGCTTGACCAACTTGCTTTCCATGAAAGTTTGGGAAATGTTTTCTCCTGGTGACTCTCCTCAGGCACACCATACATTGAAGATCACTTTCCTCTGTGTCTCAAAATCTTCTTGATTAGAAGACCAGGGACTGAGTATCTTTGGATGATGCAAGCAGAGATTCTTCTATGTCCTGGGTACTCACTGACCTTGAAGAGCTAGGGCCAAAATATTGGCTATCCTTTTAGCCCATCTGTCTCTCTAATTTTTAGTCTCTAAACCCCAGTTGTTGAACATCCAGAAGAAAAGATTGATAACAATACAGTATATTAGAGGCAGCAAACTTAACATTACTATCTTATCTAAATATGAAACACCTTAGAACATTAAATGAGAGAACCAGGGTTGGGTCCACCACTGGCACTGCCCCGCCTAGCTTGCTGGGACCAGGAGGCCTTGGCCCCCACCCAGTGAAGGAGGAGGCTCCACCCGCACGCCCCGGGAGGCCGCCCTTCCTTGCTGCACATGGGACCCAGCCTACCGGGTCCCGCGATCCTGCACGCCGCAAGAATCAGCGCGAACCTCTGGGGAACGCTGGCCAGCCTCACAGGACACAGAGGTACGCAGCCCAGCCCAAATCAGCCCAGGACCCCAGAGCTGCTCACCGGGAACTGAGCAACATAGCTGCAGGGACCTGGAGAGCTTGGGCCCCCCACACCAGAGTGCAGAGCGCACTCCAGCTGCATTCTTCAGTGGAGCGGCTCAAGCATGTGCCATCCCACAGCTCGGGTGCAGACCCTGCCGCCCAGCAGGCTTCCTCCCAGCACTGTAGGCCTGGGACCTGCCTGGGCTTGCCCCGCAGGCATAGCTGTTGGGCTGAACTTGGGGACAGAACCAGGGTTGGGTCCACGTCACTCGCGCTGCCCCGCCTAGCTCGCTGGGACTGGGAGGCCTTGGCCCCCACCCAGTGAAGGAGGAGGCTCCACCCGCACGCCCTGGGAGGCCGCCCTTCCTTGCTGCGCACAGGACCCAGCCTACTGGGTTCCACAATCCTGCACGCCGCAAGAATCAGTGTGAACCTCTGGGGAACGCCGGCCAGCCTCACAGGACACAGAGCTACATAGATTCCAGAAGAAAATGACAAAACGAAAGACCAAGAGGCAGTCTCAGTCCCCCAGCCCACAAAGAACAAACCCAAGAGACACTGAAATGGAAGACAGTGGAAGTCACACAAATGGACTTTCTGAAATGATAGAAAATGCAATAAAGAAACAGCTTGAAGAAGCTATAGAGAAATTCAAATCAGAAATATTCTCTCAGCTAAAAAATGAAATGAGAATCATTATTAAAGAAATGTTGTGTGTATCAAAAGAAGAGCAAGATAAAAACATAGAAGAACTTAAGAAAATGATCGAAACCTTGAATGAACAATATAAGACACAAACAGAATGCATGAAACAGATGCAAAGGGAAATGCAAGAAATGAAAAACTCCATGGAAAGTTTGAAAAACTGCTTAAATGAAGCTGAAGATAGAATCTCAGATCTTGAAGACAGCATGGGAGATC
>RJWM01013007.1:0-54730 GCA_004363535.1 Dasyprocta punctata | reverse complement strand
GTCCAAGCCGGCCTCGAACTCACAACGCTCCGCCTACCTCAGCCTCCCGAGTGCTGGGATTAAAGGCGTGCGCCACCATGCCTGGCTAGCCTCATATTAATATGACAAGAAAGCACAGTTAGAAGTTAGAATCACAAGCCAGGCGTGGTGGCGCACGCCTTTAATCCCAGCACTCGGGAGGCTGAGGTAGGCGGAGCGTTGTGAGTTCGAGGCCGGCTTGGACTACAATGCGAGCACAAGGCCGGCCTGAGCTACACAGTGCGACCCTGCCTCAAAAAACCAGGGCCGGGAGTTTGGCTCAGTGCCTTAAGCGCCTGCCCTGGCAGGTGCGAGGTTGTGAGTTCAATCCCCGGTGCCGCAAAAAAAAAAAAAAAAAAAAAAAAAGAAATTAGAATCACAAAACTTTGATGCTGAATGAAAAAGGCATGTTTTTCTCCTAGCATCACTGGATCCTTGGAGAGCTACTATTTCTCCACACCCATTTTCTCCAAATTATATTATATTCCAGGATAAACCTATCATGGATCAGCTCATATGTTTTTGTAGAATATTCAAAGTCCTTGCACCAGGAGAACAGCATAATGCTTAACTCCCTGCTCAAAGAGGAGCAAGGGAGATTAGAGGACATGCATTCTTCTCATCTGAGGGTGTTAGGAATTTGAGTATAGTGGCTCCCAGAGAATTTCATTTTCCTGGGACAAGCTACAGATTTACCCGCACAGTGTCACTCCCACGTGGCACTTTTCTCCTTGCTAGCTTTCCTGCCGTCACATCATTAATTCTGGGGGTCATGTGCAGCAGTGATTCAGATCAGGTCTACTGGTTGGCTGGTTCCAGTGAATTTCCTTCTCCGTTTCAATTCAGTATGCTGTGTTGATTTGGTGGATGTGACTTTACTCCACCCCGTTCTATCCTCCAGAAACCCATGTTTTTGCATTCCTTCTGTTCATCTCTACTGTAGTCAGAGAGCAAGGAGTCAGGCAGTGGGACTGAGAAATCCCAGACAGGGTTGAAAAACCCTGTCTGCTTTCTATTCTTCTCTCACAGCAGGTGGTGCATAGATCTGTACCATAGAACTGCACATATTTTGCTGAACCCACAATCATTCATTTATTTCTTTGTACCTAGAACAGTCTGGCTCAGAGAAGGTGCCAAGTAAGTGGTTCTTGAATGAATAAATGTGTTTGTTTCTGTGGCTTGAGACTCTGTCTCTGATTCTGCTTTCAGGACATTATTTCCTGCTATTAAGCAAGGACTTATTCATTAATGTTGCATACACACATTCATATATACACACACTGTTGTTCATTTAACAAAGTATTTGAAGCAACTTTTTTCAACAATCCTTTGAATTTTATTGTCTCCCAGTCCTGGAAAAGTGTTCCCCTGGTCTGCCTCCAGAGAGTCTGCAGCAGCACGTATGACTGGGGTCTAACTCAGCATCCCTGGACCTCAAGCTGGCTTATTGGGAGGCAGCCTTAAGGGGGAAGTCAGACTCAATGGGAGAGAAGCTCAGGCCGTAGGAAGCAGCCATCTGAGAACCTCAGAACACTGGATTTGAAAGATGCGGGGGGCTTAGTCGTCCTAGGCTGTTATTTCATCTCTTCAGGCCTTAGGGAGACCCTTGTTCCATATCCTCCTGTACCACCACCCCCTCCACCTCAGCCACTGTGTCCCTTCCTTTATGCCTACCATGCTTGCCCTTAGACGGCTCCTATGGATAGATTTGTGAGGAGAGAGCTTGCAGAAGTGGCTCACAGATTGTGCCATTTGTCCTTGTTTAAACTCTGCTGGGCTGTCAACGTGGGCATCTAGGGCTTCAGGACGAGGGACTCAGAGAGAGATTGGCAGCCAAGGGCTCATATCCAGCTGGGGTGGTTAGAATCAGGATAAACTTCCCTCCCAAAGCATAGACCCTAAGCTTCATGAGGGCAGTGGCCACTGCTCTTCCTCCAACCTGAACGCCTAGCACCTACTTCAGGTCCTGGCACATAGTAGCTACTGGCATATATATGCTGGATGAATGGTCCCTGGACTCCAGGAGCTGACAGGCTAGTGGGGAGATAGGAAATAAACAAACAGGTAAGTAACTGAAAAGTGTAATTGTTTTAAAATACTGAGCTGTACACTAGAGATGATATGGTCAGGGGCCAGAAATGACATTAAAACTGAGATCTGGAAGAGAAGGAGCCAGCCACTTGAAGAGTAGAGGGAAGCAAAAATAAAAGAGATGCCCTTCAGCCCCTGGGGAGTTAGTAGTAATGCCCGGGAGGAAGTCTGCATGCCTATTTATCTAGATTTTTATAGGCAATTCATAGAGAAAGAGGGTCTACTGTTGATTCAGGGTTAGTCTGTTCAATGCTGCCCCACCTTCTGTTCCTTACATATCCAGCTTTGTTTCAGAGTGCCTCAGACTGGGTGCTGTTGACTGGGAATCAAAGACCTCAGTGTGTGGCTGGCCATGAAGAATATTTGTTTGTTTATGTGTCTGACTCCCTAACCAGACTATGAGCTCCTTGAGGGTAGTGAACCCTGTTTTATCCTTAGGACACAGCACATTATCTGGCATACTTGACAATTTTGCTTAATGATTGAATAATGTTCGATATTTATTGAGCTCTGCTTTTATGCCAAACACTATAGCGAGCACTTAATATGCATTATCTCATTTAATCCTCATACTAAGTGTATAATGCAGGTGATATTATTACCCCTGTTTTATAGTTGGAGAAACTAAGGCCTTGAAATATAAAGTAGTAAACCTAGGGATTTGAATGTTAGACACGTAAACTGCAGAGCTCAGGTAGGCTTTTTTTGTTTGTTTGTTTGTTTGTTTGAGACAGTCTCACTATATAGCACAGGCTGGCTTTGAACTTGCAGCTATCCTCGTACCTCAGCCTCCCAAGTGCTGGAATTACAGACATGCACCACCACACCCAGCAGAAGCCTGTGCTGTCTCACTGAAATAAAATATTTTTGCCAGTTTCCTTCAGGTAGCTGGGATTGCTTGGAGCTCTTAAGGGAACAGAATTAATGTTATTTACATGATCTCATTTAACAACCCTTCTGACAGCCCTCATGGTTAGGAATTATTTTACTCATTTTATAGTGAAAAAAATTGAGACTCAAAGAAATTAAGTCAGTTCTCAGTACCAAAATAAATAAATAAATAAATTAAGTTTGCTGGCCAAGATCATAAAATAAATATGTAAATGGTAGATTCATTTTCAGAACTAGGTCTTTCTGCTTGTAGGTCCTGTGGTCTTTCACCATTCCACGTTAATTCCGGTGGCTCAGTCACTGGGCAGGCATCCGCTCCACTGATGCCCTTTAAAAGTTACTCAGGCCCTAAAGGAGGGCACAGCATGGAGAATAGGCAAAGGAGCGTAGGAGAGGAGAGACTTCATCTTTTTTAATCCTTTTAAAATACTGAGCTATAATCCACATATCATAAAACTTACTGAAATGTTTATGCCAAAAGTATACAATTGGGTGGTTTTAATATAGTCACAGGGTTGTCAATTATAATTCCAGAACATTGTCATCACCCTGAAAGAAACTCTTCCCATTTACAGTTATTTTCTATTCACTCCTCACCCTAGACCCTGGAAATCACTAGACTACTTTCTCTTGCTGTGGATTTGTCTATTTTGTGTATTTCATACAGATAGAATCCTACAGTATGTACTCTTCTGTGTCAGCTTCCTTCACATAACATTATACTATCAGTAGTTCATTCCTTTTTATGGCAGAACAATATGCCATTGCATGGATATACCATGTTTTTGTTTATGCATTTATCTGCTGATGGACATTTGGGTTGTCTCCATTGTTTGGCTATTATGAATAATGCTGATATGAACATTTGTGTTCTTTTGTGTGTATGTGTGTGTGTACCTGGTGCTGAAGATTGAATCCAGAGCCTTGCACATACTAAGCAAGTGCTATAACACTGAGCTCTACCCCCAAACCATATGCATACATTTTGTGTGAATACACACTTCAGTTCTCTTGGATATATACCTGAGAGTAGAATTGCTGGGTCATATAATAACTTTTTTGAGGAACCACCTGTTTTCTATACTGTTATAATGGTTTACTTTTTATTAATAAATTTTTTTGTTTTTGTGGAGCTAAAGGCCTTACATATATTAGGCAAGTGCTCTACCACTGAGCTACATCCTTAGCTCTTTCATTAAAAAAAATTTTTTTTCTTTTGCAATACTGGGGATTGAACTCAGGATTTCATGCATGCTACACACTCTTTCATCAAGCTACATCCTCAGACCTTCATAAAACTTTATTTTGAGACAAGGTCTCAGTAAGTTGCCCAGGCTGACCTCAAGCTTGCGATCCTCCTGCCTCAGCGTCCTGAGTTGCTGCAACTACAGGTGTGTGCAACTATGGCAGCTTTGTTAGCAAACTCTTAAAATCAAAATATAGGGTGCCTGTAGGAAAATACTTATAAGGCTCAAAGAATTATTGCCAGTGCAGTTTTATAACCAGCATCCAAATCAAGAACTAGAAAATTTCCAGTACTCAGGAGCATTCTTCTATTCCCTTCCAATATCTACCATTCTCCTCACTTTTAATATGATTATTAATTTTGCTTATTTTTAAATATATACAAATGAAATATATGGAATATGTTCCCTGTGTTTGACTTCTTTCACTCAACAAAATGTTTATGAAATTCATCCATGTTGCTGTATATAGCTGTATTTTTATTAATTTTCATTTCTGTATAATATTCCACTATAAGAACTATGTGTGTCACTGTATACTACACTTTGTCCATTTGCACTGAAATAGACACATTGAGTTGGAATGGCTGGGTCACAGATATATGGATACTTCAATTGATTGATTGATTGATTGATTTTTTGTCTTTTTGAGACAGGGTCTCGCTATACAGTTCAGGCTGGCCATGAGCTCACTTCGTAACCCAGGCTGTTCTTGATTTGCAGCAATCCTCCTGCCTCAGCCTCCTTAGTGCTGGGATTACAAGCATGTGCCACCATACTCGGCTTTGATACTTCGATTTAGTGGATACTACCAAGTCCTTTTCCAAAGGATCATATCAGTTTGCATTCACACAAACAATATATGAGAGTTTGAGTTGTGCCACATCTTTTCTAATGTTTGATATTTTTGCTTTTTTCCTCTTAGCCATTATGGCAACTATGAGGTTCTGTACATTTTCATGATATTCATGATTATTTGGATGCAACTAAGCCTTTTGTCAATTTTTGTTGGTTATTTATCTTTTTCTTACTGATTTTAGGAATTGTTCATATGTTTTGGAAGTGAGTTCACTTGTTGGTTATGTATATGGCACGTCTCCTACTCTGTAACTTGCTGTTTTGCTCTCTTAATTGTATCTTTCAATAACCGGAACTTCCTAATTTTAATGCAGTGCAATAATATCAGTCTTTTTCTTTATGTTTTGTGTCCTGTTAAGAAATTTTTACCTACCCAAGCTGATAAAGATCAGACACTTGTCACATGTGTGCATGTGCATGAATGTGTGTGTGTGTGTGTGCCTGTGTGTTTGAGGAAGCAGTGCCTCACCCTATGTAGTACGATTTCTCAGGGCAGAGAGGACCCTGTGTCACCCTACAGAGAACAGGCAGCAGGCGATTGCGGGCAGGGAACCCTTGAACCCCGCCATGGGCTGTATTCCCAGCTGTCCAGCGTGTAATCCAGAGTGACAGAGAAGCTACTGGGCAGCAGAGAGCGCACTGCTGGGTCCCTAAATCACCTCGGAGCCTGCAGCCCCAGCCGATGGTCTCTCTTAGCCACTAAGGCAAGAAGAAAGTGAGCTGTGCTCAGGGCTGGCCGCGTGGGGTAGGACCAAGAGCTTTCTGAGCCAAGTGCCTGCTTCAGAGCTGTGGTTTTCTGTTGTTAAATCTGATCCTTTTTTCTTTCCGATTTCTACCGCATTGTTTCATTTCCATTTAAAGAAAAGGATGTTGAGATGGCAGAGTTTGAGAGCAGTGCTGAACTACTGTTCAGAATGACTGTCCCCCTACTGGGCGGGCCAGAGGGACAGGAGCCACTTGTTGTGAAGGAAGGAGTGGGAGCAGAGAAGAGAGGGAATGAGAGTCGCCACTGCGCTTTTTGAGGGTCTCTGCGGCCTCGTCCCCCCAGGAAACCACTTTCATCCCGCAAGCCCCTCCGCCGCTGTTAGTTGCTTGCCAGACTAGAAAGCCATGGTCTGTGCTGGGGCTGGGTGGGGCTCCGGGGACAGTTTGGGCTCCGGCCTTCCGAAGGGGGGGGCGGTTATGGAGTGAGTAGAGGGTCACAGCTCAGTCTGTACCATTTGCTTGTCACCTTGAGAAGTTCCACCTTGTCTAGCAAAACCTCCTTTCAGAGGCAGCCACCACAAAGGGCTCTTATGAGAGCTGCTGCCCCGCCCCCACCTCCACTTCCACTCCCTCGGCCATTATTTTTCTTTGGGGGTAGAGCTGAGGGGCCTTCCTGCAATGACTCGGAGGGGCTGTGCTGCTTTCAAAAGGAGATTCAAAGTCTGAAGCCTCTGGGTACTAGAGATTCATTTTTTTTGTTTTCCCGTACCGGTGGAGGCTACATAGGGGTTAAGCAGGCTACCCTTTTTGAGGCATTTTGTCTTTCCTCTCTCTCAGCCTCTTGGGCCATTTGAAGGTGTAATATAGGTGGCTAGCGCTTTCCTAGAACCACGAGGCCTCAGCGCAGGGAGAAGCCTCTTGAGAGGGACAGGGCAGGAGGGAGAAATGGATGTATCATCGAGTTTCTAGTGGGCGGTTCAGGGGCAGGTTCCAGCGTTCACCCTCCTGGGTCTTCTGCTGTCCCATTCTGAAGTGACCTTGGTTGAGTTTCTTAACTCTTTGAGCCTTTGTTTTCTCATGTCTCAAATGAGAATGATTCCAGTGCCTAGCTCAGAGAGTTAACTATAGCAATCAGTTGGGATAATGTAGTAAAGATGCTTGCCCAGTACCTGGCATGTAGAAAGTGTTAAGAAAAAACTGGTTAGTCTTGGGGCTGAGGTTCAGTGGCAGAGCATATGCCTGGCATGCATGAAGCCCAATCCCTGACACCACATTAAAACAAAAGTAAATCTTACGAATATTATCCAAGCCTTCTATCTGAACTCTTTATAGTCTTTCATCTCCCTTCTCTTTTGACTAGGGCACTAGGTAGGTCTCAAGTTCAACCAGAAAATCTGAATAATAGAAGTCTAATCTAGACTGTACCTCAAGCTATTTAGAACTTTTCAACTGTCTTAGCCTCTGTTGTATTTCCAGAATCATGGGAGAGCTCCCAGTTTGAAGAAGGTTGCAAAGAAACTGACTTGGTAATAACATGACTAGATTACATACATGGTGGATTACGTCATGCGTGCTTGTGTGTAAGATGCACGCATCCCTTTGTTCTCCCACCTTGTTTTAAAATGGAGACAGGCCAAAATAGATTATTATTTAATTAATGTGCAAGATTCCTGAGCTGTAATTAATGTGGAAGATTACAGTCGGGCCTCTCTGTGTTCTCTTTCCATCCAGTGCTGGGTGGCTGCTCAGGAACCAGAGACGAGCTGTGGAGGTCAGCAGCAGCAGGGCAGAATGGCCAGGGCAGGCGTCTTACAGACCCAGACCCAAACAAAGCTGAACCAGACCAAACAGAGCAGTGTCCGCTGTCTCGTAGATGGCACATGCATACCTTAAGGGGCAATGTGGTTTGTACACTTAGGGTATTGTGTTCTCTCCCAAATCACCAAGGTTTCTCATCAGTGAGTTGACAGAAGGATAGTCTGTGGGAGACAAAATAGAGAGACCCCCTCCTGGCTGCATCTTGACTGAAATTCTGTAAGTGTTCATCCAAGATTAGAAGAGAGGAGAGGGCCGGGGAGATAGCTCAGCGGCACAGCACCTTCCTTGCAAGCACAGGTTCCTGAGTTCAATTCCCGGTGCCAGGAAAAAAAAAAAGAGAGAGAGAGAGAGAAAGAGGGGAGAAAGGAGAGCAAAATAGTTGTCTTCTAAAAACCTGGACATCTCTATTGTACATCTTTTTTCTGTTTTATTCCTGGCTTTTTTTCTTTCAGACTCTGAGGGAACTGTGACTAATCCCATCAAAAACCATCTAGCTACTATTTGGAAGATGTATCTGCAGGTCATGTTTTTCTGTCTTCCAAATAGCCCTTGCAGAATGCATATTACTTAAAAAATGAGAACGATGTCACAGTAAAAAATAAAGCAAACCCCGGAAGGACACTGCAGAGCCACATTAGGAAGCAGGAGACAGTGGTGAGCAAGGGTTCCCGGGGAAGTGCTGTTGGATGCACGACACAGAAGCCTTTGGCTGAACTGTGCTTGCGTGCTCCCGGACAGAGCTGTAGCTTTGCTCCCCACCGTTACACCTCTCCGCCCCGCCTAGGAGAGTAAAGAGAATGAGGGTGAAACCATGGCCTCTTGGGCTGGTCTGGTGGAGTAGGAGAATGAAAGAGATCTTTGAGAAGCAGCAAGAACTGATGTGGTGAGGTAGGAGACATAAGCATAATGGGCAGGCGCCCTTTGCAAGTGTTACCTCGTGGAATCCTCCCATTACTGTCACAAAGGTGGGTATTAGTCCATTTTTCTGGTAGGGGAACAGAGGCTAAAAGGGGCTAGTAACACCGCTGATAACTGGCACCTCTAGGATTTAAACCCAGGCCCTTCTGATATAAAAGCCATGCTGTCTTGGTCTCTGCTGAAGACTATGGGATGGGCTCATGTGGTGATGGTGGACAGCGGACTGCCCACAGGCCACTGGCCTGGTTTCCATGTGTGTCTCCCTGATCTGGGCTTTGATTATTCCCTAAATTGTTTGAAGAGCCTATGCTTTGGTATGACAGTGAAGGAAAGCTAATAATGGAACCAGAACCCACTTTTACTATGTACATTGTCATTAGGGCATTTCTTTTTTCTTTTCTTTTCTTTTCTTTTCCTTTGTTTTTTCTTTTCTTTTCTTTCTTTTTTTTGTGTGTGTATGTGTGTGTGTGTGCCTGGGATCAAAATTAGGGCATTTCTTGAGCCACCTTGGCACAGAAGTAGGGCCGGGAAACAAGTCTCAGTGTGCCTTGCAAAGAGAAGGATGAGCTGTTCATTGGTACTTTCGCTCCTCTCTCTTTTAACCTTTTCATACTCTCTCCTCCCTCCTCCCTTTCTGCTCCCTCCTCTCATCTCCTCTCCTCTCCTCTCCTCTCCTCTCCCTTCTCCTTCCCCTTTTTCTTTCCCCTCACCTCTCCCATCTCCCATCCCCTCCCCCTCCTCTCCTTTTCTTCTTCCAAAATAAGGCATTAATTAAGTATAGTCACTTGCCCAAAGTACCCCGGCTAGTAAAGAGACTACCTTAGGTATAAATACAAATATTTCAGGCTCTAATGCCAGAACTTAAAGGTTGTTTCCACTTTTCTTTCTTCCACCAGTCTCTGTCTCTGTCTCTGTAAGAAGCCACTTTGGGCTTTCTCTTTGTAAATGCCGATACTTCCCTGGGCACTGGGCTCACCTTTCCTTCTGATTCTCATCCTTTTCCTCAGAAGCTGGGTATATGTTATGGGCTGGGCCATGTCCACTTGTCTTTGACTTAAGAATTCCATTTTAGGTTTCTAGATCATCTGTCTGTAACATCTGCCTTGTGCCTGACCCCTCTCATATCCTACCGCCCGGTCCACCAGCTTGGCCATCCCTCCAGATGAATCCAGAATCTCAGCGCTCTCATCACCTCCGCGGCTGCCACCCTGCCTTATTGTAGGGTGGCAGTCTCTCTCTCACCTGCTTATTGTAGCAGCCTCTTGCCAGGTCTGCCTGCTGCTTCTCTTGTCCTTTTACACTCAGTGAAATCAGATCCTGTCACTTTTCTGCTCCTAAGCTCTAGTGGCCTCCCTCCTTACAGAATGAACAGTAATTTACTGTGTTACCCCATAATTTTGATTAAACACACAAATACATATCCATGTATCTGCCATGCGCCTCTTCTGACACTGGGTAACCAATCTAATTTATTGTTCAAATGAAGGCACTTAAGAGAGAAAGAGGGGTCTATTAGTAATCAAATGGCCCAGTAAGCATAAACTGGGACTGTCCTAGGTAAGCTGGAAATCTGGTTTCTTGTCTCATATAGCCACGTGGATCATTTTCTCATTTCTAGTAAAGTTTTCTTTTTCCAGTATCACTCTCTATGAAGCCTTCACTGACCTCTGTTTAAAATTGCATCACTTTCTACAATGCCTTGGCTGATTTATTTTTTCCCCATGACGTTATCACCACTGACAGAGTGTGAGTTTTAGCTAGCAGTTACATTTGTTATTGATCTCCCTTGTAGAACGAAAACTTCAACAGGGCAGGAGTTTTTTCTTTCTTTGGTTCACTCCATTGTAACCCCAGTGTCTACAGAGCCCTGAACACCATAGTAAATATTTCTTAAACTTGAATGTGTTGGCAGAGGGGGGAGTCGTGTTTCTAAAGAGTCTTTCTCATTAGAGATCTCTTCTTAAATCATTTATCTTGTTCTTTTCTATTTAATTTGGCAAACACTTTGGCAGTTGAGACCTTAGAAGAATTTTCTAATGTGCTTTTTCTTATCCCTAAGAGAAGCTAGTAATGACTATTACCGTGATTCCCTAAACTGGGACTTGGGCTCCCTAGAGAGGGAAGTTTGTATCCAGACCAGCAGAATTTGCCACATTGCATGTGGGAGGAGAGGGCTCCTTATCCTTACAGAGGTCCCATGTCGGGACTGACCCAGCAGCTGTGGTACTGTGGGGGGTCAATGCCAGCTTCTGGTTCTGGTGTAAGAACCAAAGATCCACTCAGAGGGAAATATTGGAGAGCTCCAGTTAGCTTGTTTTCTCTTTTCCTTCTTTCTGTTAAATCTGTCCATAGACTGAGGCCCACGTTCACAGAGTGAGGAGTACCTAAAGTTTTCTGAAACAGTTCTAGGAGGAAAGAAAGGAGAAAGAGGGATGAGAAGAGGAAGACCATGTATATCTGGTTGAGAGTGGCCACTGGGGTCTTACCAATAAATCCTCTGGGAGTCTTAGAATTTCTTTACCACTGGGAGTGGGTTTTAGACTTGACAGAGATGGTAGTTACCACAAAAGAGGGAAGTTCCGGCCCTAGGAACCAAGATAGGCTTCAGTAAGGACGAGAAGGGGAAATAAAATGCCCCATAGGGTTTCCATAACGTTGGTTTCCCTGAAGCTTCTTAAAAGGTTGTAAACAAGAGCCAAAGCCCTAGTGAGTTGGAAACGGGAGTTAAATAGGTCTTGGAAACCAGAGGAGAATATAGCTATTGTGGCTATTGAAAAGTCACAGTTCTAGAAGTCAGTAATGAAGGAGTACTAAGAGAGTTTAAGTAAATGTAGCTAAGAACCTAAAAAAGGGAACCTAGAGAAAACTTCTAAATCTTCATCGTTTCAGTATTAGTTTGAGCCCAGGAAACTCTGGCAAATGGTGATGTAGTAGAGAAAGTTATTTTGTGAAACAAGGAAATTCCCATGGGCATGACCTTAGTTCAGAAAGCACAGTCCTTTGCAGTGTGGGGGACGTGAACTGAGCCTTCCAGCCACATTTCCCATGAGATACACCTGTGTTTTCACACCTTCGTGCCTCACACATTTCTACCAGATTCAAAGAATAACTTTGCAAGGTTCCTCTTGAAGTCACCACCTCTAAAGTGTTCTGCAGGACTCGCAGTTGGAATTCATCCCTTTATTTTTCTCTGGGTTCCTATTGCCCTTTGTTTATAACTGTTATAAACAAATTGCTTGAGAAACAAAACCAAACAACAGTTACCTGTCTGTCTCCTGCACACGAATGTGAACTCCTGGAGGCAGGATTCCCATTTGTCATGGTGTTAACTCTGACCCGTTCTGAAGAGGGAGGGATCGATGCATCCATTGCCCACTCCCAGCCCTGCAGTGGCCAGCACATGGAATCCCAGTGACCGTTGCTGGCCAGAATCGACGCTGGGTTAATCAGATGAATGAGTTATGCAGAAGGCTGACCTTATTCTTCTTTGCTTCCCTCTCTGGGCAGTGACCCGCTTTGTGGCTGGTACACTGTGCTCCTGGCTGAGACATACTTACAGCAGGGGACACTGTTTTCTTGGCTCAATCCTGATTCCAACCTTCTCCCTTTGATCTCTGTGCCGGCCCCTCCCCGCCCCCACCATTGTCCTACCCTGGGAGCTAATGTTTCTCCTTCCCAGCTCAGGCCTCCGCACCCCTCTTCCCTGTCACACTGTGAGATGTGGCCCAAGGAGTCAGTTGTGCCGGGGACCAGGTAGAATGGGAGAAGGATATGTCCTCTTAGCCCCGAAAGGTTCCAGCCAGGACTAGCTGCCTGCTTTTATCTGCTCACTTTTTTCTTGTCATCCTAGGCAGAACAGATAAACTATGATATTAGGGTGTGATCCTAGAAGAGGCTGGATTGTGATTTTGACTAAAATTCTGTTGTTCGGGGAAGTAAATAGGGTAGTAGTTTTATGTTGGGGCACTGATGCCAGACTGCGTGTATTCTAGTCCTACTCCAACTGCTTACTGGTTCTGATTAACTCTCTCAGCTACATGGGGTTGTACGAGTGCCTACCATGTTCATTCATTCATAATTTGTTAGTTCCTACCATAGGCTAGGGATTGTTCTAGATGCCAGAAAAATAGTAGTGAAAACAAAAATGGGTTAGTACCTTTAAAGTACTTAGCACATGGCTAGTACATAGTAAGTACTCAGTATAGCAGTATTCTGTTCCCAGTAGTTTTCTGAGTCTTTTTATTAACTTGAGAGGGATAACCTTTGGCAGTAGTTGTGGGATAGATAGAAGAAGGGCTAAGGTTAAGTTCTAGATTTGGACTTAGGTTCAGGGCAGCACGGACTTGAATGGCCTTTCACTTCTGGTGTTCATTTTAAAGTTAAATACATGAGCTGGATAAAGATCACCCTGGAAAATTTGAGTCACCGTAGTTGCATGGAGAGGGCAGGAGGAGACCGTAGGCTGCCTAGAGTCTGCCTAGCCCATTTGTACAGGCAGCATGGGCCTGTAAAGTCGTGTACAAGTGACCCTGCAAGAAGCAGTGTGCCTGGGGCCTTAGAGACTCAAGGAAGAAGCGCATTGCTTGGCTCTTCACTACCCAGGCTCTCCTCCTATGGAGTAGAGGACTTTGCAGGAGTTGGCTTAAGAGTTAGCCGAACCTAGACAGAGAGTAAGGTGGATAGAGGAGGCATGGCCTGATGGTTTGCCTTCCAGGTCATTCCTCAGGGAGTGTTGCTGGAGATGACTAGTGTGATAACTCATGGCATGATTACTACTAGAGGCAAAGTTTAGACTCGCGGCTCTTGAATCACAGACTGTGGTTTCCAGTGAAAGTCCAAGCCTTACTGATACTGCCTGATACTACATTGCAATTAAAAAAAAAAAAAAGAAAGAAAGAAAGAAAAGAAAAGAAAATCCAAGTCTGAGATAGTGTTTCTGGAGGTAAGATCAGGTTAGAAATGAGTATTCTATTTCATGGCAGTTGGCGACTTCTTCAGCCACCCCTCAGGAAGAGATAACTCTGTGACCCTGACTAGAGATGAGTAGGCTCGGCACCTACTTCGTGCTTGTCACACTCTCTCTTCCACCTGCCCACTGGGGTTTTTCAGAATTGAATGCCCTTACAGCACAGAAAAGGCACCCTTGACAAGTGAGATACAGGCCAGTCTCGTGGGCCAAGGGTCCTTGTGAGTTGCTGGCACTGCTGCTTATGGGTACCTGCTAACTTGACTGAGAACCATGATGATTGGCATGCATAGGGGCAGATGATGCAGTTCTGGGCCTATTCCAGGGTTTTGAAGTATAACCAGGTTTGGATACCACACTCTTTCATTTCATTTTTATTGCACATTGTTCAGTCTTCTCCCATTACTTCAGTTCAGTTCAGCCAAGTACATGGAACTAGAACAAGGCAAAATATTTTGCTGTGGATATAAACCTACTCCATAGTGATGTAATTATAGCTGTGTTTCTTTTTTTCACTATCACCTCCCTAAGAAACTTTAAAAGACAATTTTTCCTAATCACTCCCCCTCAGCAAATTATAATGATACAGAAGCACCAAGAATCTGTTCATGTATGATACTTATCTATGTATTATACTTTAAAAGAGTAGCTTTTTTTTTTTTAACCTTCAGAAACCAATTTTCACCAGTTTGGGGGAAATATCACCCCATGGGGGGTTACATTGATCATAGTAAAGCACCATAGAATTACAGTAAGGCAGGAAGACCTCAGCATCTTTGTCAAACTTCTTTCCCATCTGTGGAAGTTTAGGAGTAAAATTAGTTAAAATAGTAATCTGTACAGCTCAGGGACAACTTAGAGACAATAACTTTCTGAAACAGGCCTCTGAAAGCTCATCTCTTCGGAAGAAAGAGCCAGGAGACCTGTAGAGCATTCACGGGAAAACACACGAGACAGAAGAGTTGGAGGATGTAGAGGCGCCCCTCCAGAGCTGCCTTTCAGAGGGTTTCCAGGAGGTCTTCATGGTGGTCCCTGAGGGCTCGGCAGTGGAGTTCACTACTTTACGTAAATGTGTTTAGGGCTGGTGCCATTTCTGCCAGTGGGATATCAGATCCCTCTTCGCTGGTCAGACAGGATAACCAATGACAGTATTGCCTCTCCTCTGCAGAAACTACCAGAGGCATGTGACGTTGGCGATGGAAGGTCCTTTGTCATCAGTCTGCAGAGTCTGTATGTGGCAGTCACCAAACAGGAACTCCAAGTGGGACAGGAGCATCAAGGTGCTGGTGAGGAACTGCAGACATAGCTGGTCTGCCTGGGGTTAAATGCTGTGTTTGTGCCGTCCTGTTTGGTAGCTCTAGCCACATGTGGCTATTTAAGTTTCAATTAATGAAAAATAATTTATTTCTAAAATTAGAAATCTTGCCAGGGATTTAGCTCAGTGGCCTAAGCACCTGCCTAGCAGGCACGAGGTTGTGAGTTCGAGCCCCGGTACCAAAAAAATAAAATAAAATAAAATAAAATTAGAAATCCATTTCCTCATATGTGTTAGTCACATTTCAGTACCACATGTGGCTGGTAGCTACCAGGTTGGACAGTGAAGATACAAGACAGGTCTTTTGTTCCAGAAAGTTCTTGTCAATGGCACAGGTCTAGGGGATCCCAGCGTCTAGCTTCCTTCAATGGGGAGGACAAACACCTGGCAGAAAGACTCCTCTCTCCCTACCAGAGGCGTGGTGGGCACCCGCAGAGGCTCTCTGAGTCCAGGGATCTCTCTGATGAGAATGGCCTTGAGACATCTACAGAGAAACAAGGCTTTCTGAGGTTCAGCTCAAAGGTGGATTTGTGGCTGCATCTGTCAGTTCATTTATTAGTATCAAGTTCTGGCCTGTATCTGAATGCCTGGTAAATGCTGATGTCTTCCTGGTAAAAAGGCGTTTCTCATAGTCTTCTCTGATCTTTCCCATCACAGGAGGTCCTCAGGCCTCGAGCAGCACCTCACCTGGAGGGACTGATAGTCAACTCCTGAGCCAGTCAGCGCAGCCAGGCTCCTCAGAGGCGTCCTCCTCAGCACCCGAGACAGGGCCCACTGTGAGTCCGGGGTGGCGTGCTGCGCGTGGGAGGTGGCGTGCTGCGCGTGGGAGGAGTCGGCACCCATAACCCCCGGCCAGTGGGCCCTGCAGTCGCTGCTGCCCAACAATATCGAGGGATATGTGCGAACAAGCTTCCAAACAGCGTGGTGTCCTGGTCTTCCACTTGTTCGCTTGCTGTCTCCGCTCTGCCATTCTCACACTGAATGATGAGCCTGGAGTCCCTTTTCATCTTAGCCGGTTTCAGTGGGGACCTGGGAGGTTGTTCCTCGGGGGAGAAGGAACATGTATGTGCATCCCCTGTTTTGGAGTCTTACATCACACTTGCTCCCTGATGTAGACTTCAGAACACCTGTGTCAGATACTTGATGGCCTCATCCTAGCCTAGAGCCACAAGAGGAAGAAAGTTCCTTTCCTACTTTTCAGTGGCTCCACTTCAAAGCCTCTGTTAACTTGGGTTCCTTTTCTCCTAGGGTATTGCAGGCCTTACACAGAGACCTCAGCTCTCAAAAGCCAAGCGGAAGAAGCCAAGGGGGCTCTTCAGCTAGCCTGTCACGGTCTCAGCTGCTGGGATGGACCGGAATAGCTTCCACGCATCACCAGAAAAGGAGCTGCGCGGACGAGCGTCTCTCAGGCAGACTTACGGTCAGAGGCCACTGTCGGGGCAAGAGGACAAAGTTCATGTCAACAGGCCACGGAATGGGACTGTTAACCACGGAAAGCTCAGTCCCAGCCAACCTGGCCTTCCCTGTTTGAGCTGAAGCTCATCTCCGGGAGTCTCATACTTTCCTGGCTTTTAGTGGAGGTTCTTCAGACCCAGGACCCTTCCTCGGACTTTGGTGTGTACAGCTGGTCCACAAAAAGTACAACATGCTCGGGAAGCCTTGTCTGCTTCTCGAGTGCCTAGCCAGTCCCGGATGCTCCCCAGAGACCTACTTCTCTCCTTGGCACAGAATAAAACCACTTACAGTGCCCTGCCTTTGAGATTATTTATCTGTGGAACTCATTCCCGCCTCAGCTCACCGAGTCCTGTTGTTATCCCTGGGTGAGGTCGGAGCCCGCACTCCAGTCCTTCAGGTTCTTCTTAACTTCTCTGCTATGGCCTGAGCCACGGCTTCGGGAACTTTGATCTCAAGAGCTCCTCCGTGGGGTCACAAGACCAATGACTGCTCTTTTTGCCAAACTCGGGTGTGTTTTCTATTTGCTTCCCAGGCATAGATAACAGGGTGGTTACAATATGGGATCAAAATGGCAAAGAGCTTCAAGCACTAGGGCCAGAGTAGTTTCCCAAGGGTGGCAGAAAAGGAAACTTGACTTTCTTGTTTTCTACTCCACTTCAGATAACATAGTAAGTAGAAGAACTCGGGGAGCAGGAAATGACCTGTGAGTTCCTGGGACACAGAATTGGCCTATGGAACTAAACATTCATGCCTAGCAGGAAAAAAGAATAAAGGCTGTGTGAAACAGGCAGAATGTGAGATGGTCACCTCTCGGGCACTCCAGAACTGTCATAGCCCCTCAGTCTCAGCCAGAGCCCCCTCTGTAGTAAGACCATGAGAAGCTTTCTCTTGGAGGAATAGAGTGAAAGCGGAACTCAGGTGTTCCCAGGGAACTCGTCAGTAGAGGAAGGGTCAGGAGCAGAGCGCACAGGACGTCATCTGTGTGTGTACTTCCGACGGCCTCCTCACCACTGTGTCTTCCCTGGCGGGGGCTCGTGTTTCAGGACTGATGCTAAGCCATGGGGAGAAGACCATTCAAGAAATAATAAAGTACTCATTGTTATAATTAGAACAGCAGTAGCTGGGTGCAGGGGCTCTAAGCCCAGCCATTCAGGAGGCTGAGAAGAAAAATGGCAAGGGCAGCCTGGGCAGCTTGGTGAGACCTTGTCTCAAAAATCTTAACAACAACAAAAAAGGGCTGAGAGTGTAGCTCAGTGAGAGGCTTGACTGTCATGCATGTAGCCCTGGATTCAGTCCCCAGTACTGAAAGGAAGGAGGGAGGGGAAGGAAGGGATGAGAAAATAAGAAAACAACACCAAAAATAGGACAACAGTAATAAACCACTCTCGTTAATGAACAGTTCACGTGTGTCAGGTGGCCTGTCCAATAAGTGCCTCATGTCGAATCCTCACAGCGTTGTCTGAGGAAGATACTGCTAGTCCACTGGGAAATTGGTTGTTCAGGTGTTTGAGTGACCTTTCAAAGGTCACCCAGCTAGTAAGTGGCAGCCAGAATTGGAAGCCCGACAACTGACTTCTTAATAGCATGACTACACAGATTGCCAAACGGTTGGGTCCCCTTCTAATCTTCCACAGCCCCCACCTTTATTCTGTGACCCCACTCCTTTTGGAAGCTGCCCTCCTCCCTGGGGGCTCCTCGAGGCAGGAGTCCTCTGGGACTCTGGGACTCACTCCCTTCTCTCTTTTTGCTGGAGAAACCCACCAGGGCTCGTCCCCGTTGCTGCTGACCTTTCTTCACCTGCAGAGCACAGTGCCCTGTGTACACCTGGTGAGAGTGGCTGTCATCCAGGGGAACTGTGAGAACTGTCCACTGGCCGGCTCACTTTGTCCTTCGGTTTCTTTCTGGAAGAATTTAGATGGCTAGATTTTAGGGGCTACATGGCATGGGACCACACAGAAAACAGAAAAGCTTCCTCATCCAGCTTGGGGAAAATGGGGTTCATTACTCTGGGTAACCCCTCCTCCCTCAAGTAGGAACTTTTAATCAGAGACACCAGGGGCCCATGGATTCCCTAAAATGACAAGGGAAATGCTTGTTCTCGTAAGAGTGTGTGTGTGTTATTTCTAAAGGTTAGTAATAAGCTGGGTGTAGTAGCACACACCTGTAGCCTGTAATTCCTGCACTCTGGGAGGCTGAGGCGGAAAGTTTGCAAATTCAAACCCAGCCTGGGCAACTTAGTGATTTAGTTGAGCTGCTGTCTCAAAATAATAAATATGAAAAAGAGCTGGGGACATAGCTGTTTGAAGGCCCTGGGTTCAATCCTCAGTACGGTGATGTGAGTGCAGGCTGGGAGTGGGGCGCTAAGTAAGACTGTAACTAGTAACCCTTCTGTCCACCTCTGCCTGTATCCCCAAGGTTGCTGCCTCTGTGAGGTGTTGCTTAATACGTCCTAGGGAAACAGCACAGCCAGAGGCCCTGCCTCAGGCGTTCTTGCCCTGAAGCCTTCACCCCGAAGCTAGGAGTGGTGGTTGAGAATCATTCATCCCAGGGCAACTCCAGGGAAATCCCTGCTTTGACAAATTGACCGAGCCAGGCTATATTCCAGCCCTGCCCCCTGGCTTGGGCCCCTCCCGGAGGCCCCCAGCCTAGCCCAACCCCCACTCCGCATGCACATAAAAGGGTCGAATTCTCGTGGCTGCTCCATAAATTTTATTCCGTAAATATTAGTTTTCCCTGTGTTTAATAAAGCAGTGGCCCACCTCCCCGCCTACCCACCCGCTCCCCGGGGCCGGGGCTGGGGCCAGGGCTGGCTGGTGGGAGAAGGGACTCTTTCAATTGCTTTGGAGTATTTTTAGAAAAAAAAATATAAGGTGGTTTACACGAGCAAGCCAGCAAACCAGGAGCAGGACTTGGGACCTCGAGGAAGTCCCTGCAGTAACTTGACCAAAAAGTAGAGAAATAGCGCCACCTAGATTGCAAGGCCTACTTGGCCTTGCTGGCCCGTCCCTTGGCAGTCAGCTGAGACCTGGCTGCCAGCTAGGACCAAGGCTGTTTGCTTGGAGAGAAATCCTCACCTCTGCACTGCAGTTGAAAGTAGCACCTCCTTATCTCATGCCTCACCCCGTACTTTCCCAGAAGCGCTTATAAGCAGAACCCAAGTGGAGTCCTGGAAAATCCCTGCAGAGCCATTCTTTTCCCCTGTCACCAGTGTCCCTGCTCAAGGACTGTTTCCGAGGCATACAGTGACTCCCAAGACGCTGGCTCTGGAATTCCTAGAGCATCCGGTGGTGGGGACAGAGGTCTGGGCTGCTGTGCTCTGGACTCACAGAGCCTAGCTTGGTCAGACTAAAATCCTTCCAAGGCTGCTGCAGCCGCGGACAGTGGGCCCTGCGGACAGGAGAGGTGCCGCCCGTCCTGACACTCAGCCCTACTGCTTGTTTTTACCCTGGGGTGATGTGGACTCCTTTCTTTCCCTGCTGTTCTCTTAAATCTCCCATTTCCAAACCATTGCCCTAGACTGGGGCTCTTGGGAGAGCTGCAGGAACAGCCCCGTGGATGATGTGTGAAGCTGTGCCTCTCCTCGAGCCCTGGATTTGCCCCCATTCCTGATTGTGTCACCAGCGTCAGTTTCTTCCCTCCACCTATTTTGTCCCTCGAGATCTCCTACTTGCTCAACTAGGAAGATCTGCTCCGAAGAGTGCAGGGCACAGCTGAATCCTCATAACCACCCTTCCGAGCTTACTTGTTCCGATTGCTTACCTTTCATCATTGTGCTACTAACGTAGTCTGTCAATAGACACACTTCCTCCGTGCTTGTCTTCTTCCTTTCGCGAGATTGCACTCCATGAGAAGAGGGTCAGTTTTTAACCCTAACTTAGAAAATGTCACCATTGTGATGCACAACTTTATGTTACCTCGAATATGTTTTCCTGAGCTTTGCCCTGGAGAAATTTGTGTTCTAATTTTCCTGAGGAAACTTTCAAAAGGAGTGACACACTACAAGGAAGCCACCAAACTGAGCTCAAGAACAGTGGTTGCTAATCCCTGTTACCAACATCCATACATGAGTGGTCCAGCAAAGTACAGTAGACTATCCTAGGCTCTTAGATACTTGTACTGAGGGACACACAGGAGGAGGGAGCCCACCTGTTGGGGGGACTCTCAGGAAGCCCCTACTGCATACTCTTGTCCAGGGCTCCTTATCGCTACAGGTCCCTTCCTTGTTCTCCTGGCCATGGCCTCCGAAGACACCCCCACCCCGGGGGAGGGGGAGCATCCCGCAAGGGGAGGGTACTGGTAGCTTGTCTGTGTGAGGGACAGGACCTGCAGGGAACCCCTCTCTATTTGAGAAGCTGGGAGCCCATGTATCCTGTCATCTCAGAACACTTGACAGAATGTTTTTCCATCCTTCACGACTTCATGATGGTCCTTTATGCATCCCCTCAGCTCTGAGCTCATATTTCTCTACCCTGCTCGTGGATGTCATCAGGTAGAACCAGGGTATTCTAGTAAATGCTCTCCTGAGCTGGTAAGTCCCACCCCCTGTTTTTCTATCTGGAGCCCAACAGATCTTTTGCCACCTTCCACACCCTTGGACCCCTTTGAATGAGCGCTGGCCTCTGGGCACTCCATTCTCATAGATTCCTGACAATCTGGACCAGCCTACGAGGGGAACCCGGAAGAGGCATTGAAAGAACTCCAGGGTGTGGGGAGCACACGGCCATTGACTCACCTGCGAAGATTGTGCCAGGATTACTTGTCCTGCTGGGCCAAGGGCCAGTAGTTAAAGGAGCATGCAATGCTACACTCTTCCTTCTCTCACTTTGGGGTCCAAATAGTAGTGGGGCTGGAAGTGGGGAGCAGGGCTTGGGGGCTGCTGGGAGTCCCTTCTGAAATCTAGGTGTTCTGTTTACTTTTTCATATTGGCAGCTGGAAGGGGAAGCCCATCCCAGCTCAGCATTGTTGTCTAACATGGTTAATCAGATCCTATAATCCTGCTGTGGAAATATTGGGCCTCACTCAAAACAATAGAGACCAAGAATATTGTGGTTAAATTTCAACCAACTGCCTCCCTGGCCTGTTTGCCTAACCCCTACCCCCCTCTCCCGGGCCAGAGTCCTCCCAGCTTTATGGACCCCTGATAGGATCGACGACCAGTCAGAAATCGGTGACAGGAGAGGGGAGAATGGAGTAGGGGAAGGACAGTCCTCTTGACTGCCCCTCCATTCTGTCTTTTTCCTCCCTTCCCAGGCCTTGAGGGGAGAACGGAGGGTGGTGAGAGGGACTGGAGCTGCAGGAAGCCCCGCAGGTGTGGGTCGAGAATCATGAGTGATAAAGAAATCCCCAGCTGAAGACAGAGAAAGACCACTGCATGCGGGGAAAGCCTGCCAGTTTCATTTATTATTGCTGCCTAGTGCTTCCAGGGCAAAAAGCAATACCATTAGTCCTCTGTCACGCATGGGAGGAATGGGAAGGTACCAAGTGGGGGGAAGAGGAACTGGTCATAAAGATTTTCTCTTTTATTGGTAACCTACTGTAACAGCAATATTGGTAC
Source organism: Dasyprocta punctata (assembly GCA_004363535.1). Lineage (NCBI taxonomy): Eukaryota > Metazoa > Chordata > Mammalia > Rodentia > Dasyproctidae > Dasyprocta > Dasyprocta punctata. The sequence goes on along the minus strand of RJWM01013007.1, from coordinate 32,897 downwards.
TAATACTCTGCTGGTACTACGTGAAGGTGAAGCTGACACCCAACTTGAGTGGTTTCTGCTGCTGCTGCTGCTCATTGCGCTACTCTCTTTTTTTTTTTTTTTTTTTTTTTTGCGGCACCGGTGATTGAACTCACAACCTCGCGCCTGCCAGGGCATGCGCTTAAGGCACTGAGCCTAACTCCCGGCCCTGGATTTTTTGAGGCAGGGTCGCACTATGTAGCTCAGGCCGGCCTTGCGCTCCCGTTGTAGCCCAAGCCGGCCTCGAACTCACAACGCTCCGCCTACTTCAGCCTCCCGAGTGCTGGGATTAAAGCGTGCGCCACCACGCCCGGCCGCATTGCTTTCTTTAATAGGTACAACTTAATATGGATATTTTGAATACTTAGAAAAGCAGGACAAAAGGAAGACTACACTGTACAATTCTGAATCAACAAAGAAAAGACGCAGTGCCTGGGTTGTGCTAAAGGGGACCTGTAACATGGTGATGTGTTCAACAAGAGGCCGAGAAGGTTCTTACTGACACTGGGCCGCCCAGATGGTGCAGTGGCCAATGACGCCCAGTGTGTATCTTGCATCCCAGGGGCTCCGGGCACAGGTTGCAGCCACACTGCTTTTGGAGGTGCCACCGTCAATGAGCTGAAGTACAGTGAGGCCCCAGCTGTAGCCCCGTGGACTACTGAACGGTCAAAGTGCATGGATATTTTTAGGATTTGAAGAATGAAAATAGGAGAATGGTGCCAAGCGAAACTCTATCAGCCTGGTCATATAGGATTGGGGTGGAACAAGAGCGGAGAGCCCTCAGGGATGTTTTTCACCAAGGGCAATGATCCAGGGATGGCCTGGTGCCTGTGGGCCACTCATCAAAGCCACCATGAAGCCAGGACTGTGTGATGGAACTGGGCTTCTCACCAGCAGATGTCTGGGAAGTAGCTCCTATGAGTGAGAGTCTGAGACAGATGCACATTTCTGGATGCAAGTCTCTAAAATATTAAATCATCATCAACTGAATCAGGTAGAGTAGCTGATGCTAAAAGGATCTTAAGATGATGGAAAGTGTTTTGACAATTTAAGCAATCTGGAGAACTAATGGGAAGAATTTGATACAAGAAAGATCACATTGGATGTTCTAGAGAACAGGGCTACATTCCTGACCAGGAAGTGAGATGTGAACCTACCTTGTTTATAAGCCTTATGTTCATAGCCTTGAATTGCAAATTGGAATATCCAACTGGAAAACACTCCAGATCATTAAAAATAAATTCAAAGGAATGGCACAGGTTTGTGGGCAGAGTGTTGGGAATAGATAGAAAAACCTATATTCAACAAGAAACAGGAATAATTAAACATGCATTAGCTCAAATTATATATTAAGTGCTTATTTGCTAGCACCCCCACCAACAGGGACATTGTGTTTCTTGCTGTAGGGTCATAAAGATATATTCCCTGGTTTCAACAAGTCTACAATCCAAAATTGATATTTAATGAATGAATTTTTCCTCCCAAATTTTGTTCAAATGTATGCAACAGAAAGTAAGAGTCATAGCCAGGCATGGTGGACCACATCTGCAATCCCGTGCTCTGAGGGGCTAAGACAGAGGGATCACAAAGTTGTGCCCAGCCTGGGAAATTTAGCAACTTTGGGACAGCTTGTCTCAAAATAAAAAATACAATGTCCTGAGAATATAGCTCAGTGCAAGGACCCCTGGTTTCAATCACTAATACCAGAGAGAGAGAGAGAGAGAGAGAGAGAGAGAGAGAGAGAGAGAGAGAAACAGAGAACGATGGAGAAAGAGAGACAGACAAATAGGGAGAAAATGACATGTTTTTTCCTCACCTATTCCCCCCTTAGCTCTGTCTTCTCCAATAACAATCATTTCTTTGCTTGCTCTTCATCTCTACCATGCCGAGCACATCCGGGTCCTACACTGTTCTGTCTGCCAGGATGTCCCTCCGTCCCTATCCCCCGGGCGAATCCCACCTCCGGCTCATCTCTGCTGAAGCTGCACTTCTCGGTGGTTACCTCAACTGCTCCCCTCAGAGGAGCAAGTTGCTGCTGCCCGCATTGCTGCCCTGCAAACCGCCCCAGTCCTTTCACCCTTTTCTATGTGTCTTGCTTATAGTCCTCCCTTATTGCCTTCTAACATATTATATATTTTACTTATCTTTGTTTTTAATTGTCTATCACTCCAGCGACCTTCCCTGTAGAATAAAGCAAGGATTTTTTTCTTTTTTATAATTCTTTTTGTCACATCCCAAGCACCCAGAATGAAGCCTGACATTTAGTAGGTACTCAAAAATTATTTATTGAGTGAATAGATCAAAAAATAGAGCCAGGCATGGTGGGGCATGCCTGTAATCCCTGCACTTGGGAGGTTGAGGCAGAAGGGTCTCCAGGAGTGCAAGGCCAGCCTAGGCTACAGAGTGAGTTCAAAGCTAGCCTGAACTACGCAGTGAGACCTTATTTTTAAAAACACAAAAAAAGCTGGGCATAGTGGCACACACCTGTAGTCCTAGCACTCAGGAGGCAGAGGCAGGAGGGTAGCTGTGTTCGAGCCCAGCCTAGGCTATGACTACATAAGTGAGTTCAAGGCCAGCCTGCACTACAATAGAGAAATCTTATTTCAGTAACACACACACACACACACACACAGAAAAGAAATATTAACATGTAACCACACATACCCCTTTTTCTATCAGCAGTATCTTAGGTAGATTTACTTTAAAATCTGACTCATCTGTGGATATATGTCAATACAGTACAGCCTTTTTGTCTGGTTGGTTTTGTTTGGGGCTACCTGTTGTAGGGTGGGAATGGGAGTTAGTACCATTTGTTGGCTATCACCATAATGGAATGAACTTGTCATTTTGTGGAAACTAAGAATATAAGTTATTAAAAAGCAAGTGATTAGCCAAGTATGGTGGCACACGTCTGTAATTCAAGCACTCTCGGAAGCTGAGGCAGGAAGTTTGAAAGGTCAAGCCCAGCCTGGGCAACTTAGCAAATTAGTGAGATCCTCTCTCAAACTAAAAAATAGAAAAGAATAAGTAAATAAAGGACTTGGGATATATCTCAGTGCAAAGGCCCTGAGAGCAATCCCCAGTAACACAGAAGTAAAGTGAGAGTACACACACGGTGCAGGGGGTGGGGGAGAGTAAGTGACCACATACTTTTTGGGTTCTTTGGCTTTGGATCCCCAGAGTATATAAGGTGCCATCTCTACCAGGAGGGACTTGGTGACCGTGTGGATGGACTCATACAAATTGTTACAGAAAACTAACAGTTGATTCATTTGAGTATTAAAAGAACAATAGTTACCTCCTCCTTTTTGAAAATTCGTTGAACTATTTTCCAAGATTTTCTTTCATGCAAATAGTTACTTCCCCAGTGGAGACACTGGGGTGGAAATAAAACCCATTAGTAAACATGTTACAACTTGTATACAGAAATATATATGTGTTTTTCTGCAAATGTCTGTGAGATAAGAATTTCCCACCATCTTTAGTTTCTAACTTGGGCAAACACTCCTTCTGTGACTAATTCTGTTGCCTTTCTCTACCTTTTCAAAGTCATCAAAGCAAGGTCTGTAATGCCTCTCTCTCTCTCTCTCTCTCTCTCTCTCTCTCTCTCTCTCTCTTTTCTCTGAAGTGCATGTAATGAGCTTATTGTTTGGGAAAGGTAACATGACAATCCCATTTCTAATCAATAGCTAGTTTTCAAAGCATTGTTAGTTTTGAGTGGCTTTAATTGGATCTCTAACCATGTTCTGGACTGACCTGAGGCTTAAAAGACAAGCATGCTTCCATATGGGCCAAATTTGTTGGAGTTGCTAACCTCTTTAAAAAATCAACACTAAAAGTCAAAGTGATCCAAGCAGGTGGGGAAATGATCAGTCAGAGCATTCAAAAGCCCAAAAAAGCAAGGGTACGGTGGCACATGCCTGTAATCCCAGCACTCAGGAGCTGAGGCAGGAGGATTGTTGCAAGTTTGAGACCAATCTGGGCTACAAAGTGAGCTCAAGACCAGCCTGAGCTGCATAAGGAGACCCTGTCTCAAAAGACAAAACAAAACAAAACAAAAGACCAAGAAACATCACAACTCTTGTAGGGAAAAACAGTTCACCCAGATTTTGAAGAGAAAATGATTGACTTGAGCGGAGGTCAGCAACCCAGCATACCTGCCCTAGGAGTCACCAGGAACCATTACATCACGCAGGCCTGGATTCCCAAGTCCTTACTCCCTCATGTGCAAGCTCTAAGTTTTGCAACATTTTACAGATGGTTCAATTAAGTGAATGGTGTTGATCCTGGAGGCTTGCGTGACGGCTTGTGCAATGGCACTAGCGTTCCCCTTTACAAGGCCGCCTCCCCTGACTTCGCATCCTACTAGGGCTGTCATCTGCCTTGTCCCCCGTCCCTTCCTGAGAGCCTCATCATTCCTTTCTCTCTTTCAAATCTGTTTTCATCCCTGAAGTTTCTAACCCCAGGCTAATCGTTTCTCAATTCTCTATTCTTCTTAATCAAGTCTATCTTATCTATTTATCTACTCTTCTATACTCATTTATGAGTGGTGTTTGTTGTCTTGTAATTGCCTTTTATTTAATGATTCATCTTTAAGGTTAAATAGTAAATTCCTTGAGGACAATAACCGCGTCATTCACTTTGCTTATGGCATTCTCCTTCCCTGTGGGCTCTTACCTTACCTTGTCGAGGAAGATGCTCTTGAATAGAAAGATGAAGGCCTCCTGGTCACCTCTGCTGGCTAGGGGTGCACACACCTGAACTTCTGGATGTTTGCCCCCCAGGCAGGTAATAGAAATCAGACTACCGCCACCGCTGGTGAACCCAGCAGAGAATTAGAAAGTGACTTACCCATAACATCAGCAGTTGGCGGTTTGTATTGTTTGCTCTCCACAGCTCTGTGAGATGGGTGACACTGTTTTCATTTTGCAGATGAGAAAACTGAAATTCAGAGAGGTCACGTGATTTCCTAAAGTCCCACAGGTAGAAGGTAGCGAAGATCATGTTCAGGTACAGGTCTGCCACCTCCAGGTCTACCGACTTAGGGCTGCTGCGACTGAGTCACTGGAGGGCATTTGACTGACTGCATCCCTAAAACTTGTCCGGTTGTGGCTCTGCACCCTTGGGTTACGAGCTGGATCCATCTGGTCAGATGATACAATTAGGAGAAAAAAGGCTGCCTGGCATAAAAGTGTGGATCTATGCAGTGTGTGCGTGTGTGTGAATATATACATATATACTCACATACATGAATATGTAAGTTATCTCTTTGTTTTGACTGTCTCAGTTATATACTGTAAGTATATACTGTAGTGTTAAATTCAGATTGATTAAAAACACTATCATGGGGCTGGGGACACAGCTCAGTGTCACAGTGCCTGCCTGGCAAGCGTGAGGTCATGAGTTTGATCCCGGGTACCAAAAAACAAAACAAAAACACAAAACAAACAAAAACAAACACTAACACGGTAGTACACTGAACTTGTAATCATCAGGCCCTATGGTGTATTTCTCTCCTTTTACAGCCTATCTTTCTAACCTTCACGTTTGTAATCAAAATGAATCATATTATTAAAGAAATAACTTTGGTTGTTTTGTTTTGAGACAGGGCCTCACTGTGTAGTTCAGGTTGGCCTCAAACTCATCATGATTCTCCTGCCTCAGCCTCCCAAGTGCTGGGATTACAGGCATGCAACACCATACCCTGCCTCCTTTGTTCTTTTTAACAGAGTTGATAGAAGAGATCTAAAGGCAAGAGAAAAAAATGATTTCACTAACAGGCTCAGGACCCAGGTACGAGGAGACTGGATGAGCTCTGTCACTGTCACTCACTCCTGATGTTAGGGTCAGGTGATGCCCCGCACCATTGGTGCTTCTAGAGGAGCTCAATTCAGTTGCAGTTTTACTGCTGGCAGAACCTGGCAGTGATCAGAAGGTTCAGGCTTTGCTAAGTCTAAGGGATTGGCTCCATTCAAAAGCCATCCTACATCTACCAAGAGGCTAGGAACATAAGAAGCCCAAGCTCTCAGGTCATGACTTGGATCGAGTGCTACAGGTCACTGCTAGAGAAGTGATAATGTTCCCAATCTCATCTGCCTTTCTCCCTTCTTCCACTGGAGAAAGGTGAACTGATGCTGATCTACATTTGAGACATAGATCTCAAAGAATTGCTGATTTTTTTCTGTTTTTTTGGTTTTTTTTTTTTTTTTTTTAGAAAAAGAGCATTGCTTTGGCGTATAAAAGCAATGCAGAAGATGCAGTTATTGTCCTCAAGGAATTTACTGTTTAACATTCAGATGAACCATTAAAATAAAAGGCAATTACAGGGCCACAAACACCACCCATAAACAAACATAGAAGAGTAGATAAGATGGATTTGATCTAGGAGAAGAAGGAATTAAGACACAATTAGTCTGGAGTTTTAGGTGTTGGACCACAAGCAAAGTTACTTGATTCTAAAGCTTGGAAGTATAGATGTGTAAAAAGAGAATAATAATTGCCAGGCAAGGGGCTAGAGATGTAGTTTGGTGGTAGAGCTTAGCATGTGTGAAGCCCTGGGCTCCATCCCCACAACACACACACACACACACACACACACGCACACACGCACACGCACACACACAATAGTGGCACAGAGAGGGTAATTGTGGAGATTTACTTGTGAGTAAAGCACTTAGTGCAAGATTTGTACTTCTGTCTCCCATGTGTTTCTTCCAGTGCACACCTTGAACATTGCTCTGAAGTCATCAGGCTGGCAGAGAGGATCCGAGTGGAGCCCAGTCCCAGCCCCGGAGGCGGCGCTCTGCAGCAGCAGAAACACATCTGACACTCAGTTTAGCTGCACTGCATGCTATGGTTTATGTCTAGATGTTCCCCAAAGCCTCATGTGCCCCTAGGTGAGGCTTTTGGCTGCCGGGAGGGAATTGGTGGGGACATGACACTGTCCAGTAGATCAGTCCACTGATAATTTACAGCTAATTGAGATGCTGGAAGGAGGAGTTTGGTCCAAGGAGGGGGTCCCTGGGGTCCTGGCCTGGCAGAGTTTAGCTCCCTCAGCCTTGACTCTCTCAGCTTCCCCATTGCCTTGAGCAGCTCTCCTCTGCCATGCCCCGCTGCCACGCTGCCCTGCCTTGGAGCCAGCTGACAGTGGACAAAACCTCTATAAAATGTGAGCCGCAAGAAATGTTTCCTCCTTTAAATTGTGGGTGTCAGGTGTTGTTTCTCAGCAATAAAGAAAGCAACTAAGTCACTGTGTATGTTATTCTCATTTGACACCAATCAGATCTTTACAGAAGGATAAGAATCACAGTTTAAGAGAGTAGAAATGAGAGGACAAGTGATAAAACTAGTAAGTAGTTATGAATTAGAATATCTGAGAGAAGAGTGTAAGATATGGTCTTCCACCTGGAGAAAAGAGGATTCAAAGCGAATTCGAAAACCATGCTTATGGGATCCTAAGCAGGATAGCGGCCCTAATCTCTAAGGTCAGAAGAAGAGGGAAAGAGTTTGCATTAGAGAGGGAGGGAGAGAGAAAGAGTGGCTGTAAGGCCAAACTTATCTAGAAAATTATTAAAACGGAGAGAGACTCTCTCAGAAGCATATGGGGTTTTCTTTTTGGAGCTCCATTAAAACAGAGAGCCCCTGTTTGGTTCGGGAGGTACTGACTTGCTAAGTACTGGCCCAGAGAAATCTAAGGGGAGCAAAGGGGAAGGGGATGAGAATAGTGCAAGGGTGGTCTTTGAACCCTGCAAATTACAAGTTAAAGCACTTGGAACAATTTCAAGGGAAAGGAGAATGTTCATGACTAGGAGACATAGCATAGCAACGCTGACGTACAAAAAGACATGGTGGGGGGGGGGAGAGGACGCTATCTGTTCACTTTCCAAGTCACAGGTACCACTCCACTCCCGATGGAGCCATCTGAAATTTCCATCTGTGGCCCTCAGTTTCCTTTTCTATAATATCAAAGGCTTGGATTTTGAATTCCTTCCAATCTTGAATTGGTGTCCACAAAATGGATCCAGAAAATGTGAGTAAACCTACGAAAAGCTACAGCAGCCCTCAATGAAGGGTGCGCGGGAGGGATGAGAGCTGCATGGAGAAAGGAGTCCAAGTCTCTGCCTTGGTTCCAGGGAGTCCCAAGTGTGCTCCCCAGGACCTCATATCCTTCTTGAAATAGGGATAATAGTTTATTTGACTGTGGCAAGCTTAAGTTAGATAGAACACACTATAATACTACCTAATAGTTTCTATGTTGTAGTCTCATATGTGCCAGTAAAATGCATTAATATTGAAATAATAAGAATTTTAAAGCTTTTGTATTTCTCATCCTTCAATTTCTATCTTTATTGAATATATAGACTGCATTGCAATCAAAACACATAGTTTGGAATTGTGGTGATGGTGGGGTTTGCTTGTTTTTAACACTTGCCTTTTCTTGTTTCGGCAGAAAGGATCCTAATTCATTCAGTTCTCCTGGATGTCCTCCTAAAATACACAACCCACTTCACTTCCATAGCTGCCTCTCCATTTTCTCTGTCCTTTTTTATTTATAAGGTGAAGCTAAGAGTGTAATTACTTCTCATAGAGAGCCTTAGGCGTGCGGCTTTGGGTCCATAGCGAGCTGGTGCCTGAGCTGGTGCCCCTGCGAGTTCAGCCGCCCTCTCGCACACGGGCGGGCTGGTCCGGGCTTCTGCGTGCTCTGCGGATGCCCGCGTTTCAGCAGCTCTTCTCTTGGCCTCTCTCTTTGCAACTCCGTCTTGCTCATCCTGAAGGTTTCCAGCTTAGAAACCCCACTCAGCTCTTCAGAAGGCTGAACTGCCCACCCCGTCTCACACCCGGCGGGCCGTGGGACGTGCACCGGGTGGGTGCAGAGCCCAGCTCCAGGGTGGGGCGCCAGGTTAGGAGCGGCCTCCTGTCTTTTGGGTTTGCTTCCCCGGAGGGGACACCGTGGGCGGCTGTGTGGTTCGGCCACTGCTCCCCCTCCCCCCCGCCCCTTGCGTCCGGCCGCGCCGTGGGTTGCGGTCTTCGTGGGGGTGGTAGCTCCTGTCCAGGAGGTTTGCGCCTGGCGGGGCACCCCGGAGCCACGAGGAACCAGAAGGCGAGGCCAGGGCGGGGTGGGGCGCGTCGGGGCGGGGAGGGAGAACGCAGGCAGTGCAGGGGGCGCGGAAGGCAGCGGGCGGTGGACGCGCGGCCGAGGAGCGCGCGGGACCAGGGCTGGCTGGCGTCGGGGCCGCCCGCCGAGGGGGAGGAGGCTGCGCCGCCCTTGCTGCAGGTTCGCTGTCGAGCGCGCAGGAGGCAGGGACATGGGTAGGGTGCGGTCTGCGCGGGGGCCTGAGCCCGGATCTCTTCCATTTCCCCTTTCACTCGACCCCGGGCTGCGCTGCAGACGGCAGCAGCTCCCGCTCCGCCCGAGCTGCCTGACCGCCGGGCCGGGGTGCTAACCGCGGGTCCCTCCAGCCCGCCGGCCCGGCCAGCCCAGCCCAGCCCGGCGGCCCGCAGCCCCGCCGCCCGCCGCCCCCCGCCGCCGCCGCGTTGCCAAAACAAACGGGCCGGCCTATTTATTGGCGGCGGGCGAGCCGGGCAGCTCAGAGTCGAGGCGCCGAGGGGGACAGCGCGCCGCCACCAGCCAGGGCCCCGGGCCCCCGCCCCGCACCTGAGTCCCGCCGGCCTTGAGCCGCGCCGCGCCGCCCATGGCGCCCCCGCCTGGAGCCCCTCGGAGCCACCCGGACGCCTGAGTCCTCGAAGCGCTCCCGCCGACCCGCCCACCCATCAGCCCACCAGGCGCCCTCGCCCGTCGCTCTCCCGGGCTCCCGGCCATGTCTCCCGCCCGGCTCCGGCCCCGACTGCGGTTCTGCCTACTCCTGCTGCTGTTACTGGTGCCCGCGGCGCGGGGCTGCGGGCCGGGCCGGGTGGTGGGCGGCCGCCGGCGGCCACCGCGCAAGCTTGTGCCGCTCGCCTACAAGCAGTTCAGCCCCAACGTGCCCGAGAAGACCCTCGGCGCCAGCGGGCGCTATGAAGGCAAGATCGCGCGCAGCTCCGAGCGCTTCAAGGAGCTCACCCCCAACTACAACCCCGACATCATCTTCAAGGACGAGGAGAACACGGGCGCCGACCGCCTCATGACCCAGGTGAGCGCGATCCACCCTCCCAGCGCGCCGCCGAAGCAAGGCCACCTGCCCCCTGGCACCTTTGCTCCACCGCCTGGCACGCCCCCTGGCACCTGCCCCTCTCACCAAGCCCAGCTGCCTTCTGCCCAGCGCGGCTCGGCCAGGGCTCCGGGCGGGCACGTCGGCATCCCTGAGCCCGAGTCCGAGCCCGGAGTCTGTGAGAAGAGCCTCCCGCTGCCGAGCCCCACAGCCCGGCGGGCAGCGTGGGCACCCCCTCCGCCCGGGAGCGCCAGCAGCTCCGCCAGCTGTGGTACCGGAGGTACCTCAACCCTACTGCCGCCTGCGCCTCTGGGGCCCACGCAGTCCCTCCCGGCCTAATCTTCCTCTCGGCGGCGCCCTTTTCATTTCGAAGCCATTTGGCACCCTCGAGGAGAAGCTCCCGGCGCGAGGGGCCCCAGGCCTTGCCTCCCCGCGAGTCCTAGGTTCGCTGCAGCTCCTCCTGGAGCAGGGTTCAGACTGGATCTGGGCTTAAGGAACAGCGGGGAAGAGTTGAGCGGAGAGGCGGAGGTGGGCAAGGGAACCACCGGGCGAGCCCACGTGTCTGTCCCGAGAGCTAAGCGGCTGGCTGCGGTCAAAGGGCGGGGTGCCGGGCCTTTGGGCTCTGTGACCGAACTTGGTGGGCGGGGGTGGGGTGTCCCCGGGCTTGGCAAGGTGACAGGAAGAATTGGAAGAGAGGGGCAGGGATGCCTTGGGAGACCAGAGGCAAAACTATAGTCTCCGGGTGCGTGGAGCGCCAAGGCATAAAGGTCCTTCCCTGCTGCCGCGTGCGCAAGGAGAGAGACCTACGCTCCCTTCCTCTCGGGTCTCCCGGCTCTTTCCCCGCTAACTTTAGGCAACTGACTTTAGGAAGACCGGCTAAACCACGGCCTTCAGCATGTGCCCTGGCGCCGAGGCTGGCCGGCCGATGTCGGGGCCGAAGGTTGGCTGGTGGCCGGGCCGGGCCGGGCGCCGAGGAATGCAGATAAGGATCCGGGCCACAGGCTGGGCAATCATTGACAGCGAGCGCCCAGGCTCTGCACCCGAGGGAGGGGGTAGTAGGGGCCAGAGGGGCGGGGAGCTGGGATTGCGGGCGGACACCGGTCGGGGGCTAGAATCCGGGCATCAAGGACTTGGAAAGAGCACGTGGAGTTCCCTCTCTGGGCAGAGAGCTCCCTCAAGCCCAGCTGTACACCTGGAGGATCAGCCGGGCCTTAAGTTCTCAGCTCCTGGGAGGCCGAGTCCAAGGGTCTGTGGGGCCCAGACTCTGGGGTGGGGGTAGATTGAGACATGGGCTGCCGGCCCTGGGCGGGGCCTCACACCTGGTGCACAGAGACTGCTGTAAGGCCCCTCCTGGATTCCTGCACCCACTTCCCTCAGCTGCGTGGTCCTTCGGGCTCTGAGGCCCCCTGCCCATGGTGAGGCGCAGCCACGGACTTCTCTCCCCTCTGTTCCCTAGCACGCAGCTCTGCCCTCACCGCAGGAGAGGAGGCTCAGGAGGATGCGGAGCCAGCTCCCTGAGATCAAAGACTCGGTTTCTCAGTCTCTTTACAAACAGGGCCCACGCACAGGCTCGGAGAGGCCGAGGGCTGCAGGACTGTCAACCGTGCACGCCCCTCCAACAGAGGACGCTCTGCGTCGCCGCCCCCGAGTTGGCGGGCACTAGCTAGTCTGCCAGCTTCTGGTTTTCTGTCCGAGTATCTCCTGCTCCCAGTGCCGGAGGGCGCGGAGTCCTCTGAGAGTCCCAGCAGGGACGCTCTGTGGCACTCGAGGGATCCCGGGCCGGCGCTGCTGTGGTGGCACTCGGCACCTGCCGCGCCTCCGGGGCCGGTCGTCCCCTAGCCTCAGGCCTGAGGCTGCGGTGACACCTACTGGGGACCGAGGGCTTTGCATGCCTAGCAGGCCAGCAGCAGGCTGTCGCCCGCGCGAACTGCCTGCTCCGTCTCCGTCTCGGTTGCGGCCCGCCCTTGGGCCACAGACACCCGGAGCTGGAAAAGTTTAGTCCCATCTGTGGCGGGACCAGCCCGGAGCAGAGCGGGGTGGTGATAGATCTCGGGCCGGAAGTGGGGCTCCGCCTACCCGAGGCCATGCGCCTCCGTGCCCCCTCCAGATCCGCGGTGCCACCGTGCGGCCCAGTTCGCTGGGCGTCTAGACGCTGGAGTGGTAGGGGACGCTTTCGGGCCCTCTGTCCCCAAGGTAGTAGGACAGAGACGCTCCTTGCTTTTCCGACCGGCACGGTGCGGTGGGGGAGTCCACGGCCAGCCGAGCCCGCGCCGCGATCGGCTCCTAGCGCTAATGCCGCCGCGCGCATTCCTTCCGCAGCGCTGCAAGGACCGCCTGAACTCGCTGGCCATCTCCGTCATGAATCAGTGGCCCGGCGTGAAGCTGCGGGTGACCGAAGGTTGGGATGAGGACGGCCACCACTCGGAGGAGTCCTTGCACTACGAGGGCCGCGCTGTGGACATCACCACCTCGGACCGCGACCGCAATAAGTACGGGCTGCTGGCGCGCCTGGCGGTGGAGGCCGGCTTCGACTGGGTGTACTATGAGTCCAAGGCTCACGTGCACTGCTCCGTCAAGTCCGGTGAGCCGCTGCCGGGGGGCTGGGCCCGGGGCCAGGGCCGGGGCCTCAGGGAGTGGGCAGTCAGTACAGTGCCCGCCTGGGCCAAGAAGGTGAAGATGTCCTCTAGGGGATGGAGGCGGGGATCGCAGGGAAGAGGACGACGCCGGCGGCGCTCCCCGCAGCTGCTCACAACCTCCTGTGCCTCCCAGACCTGGTAGTGTCCTGATACCATTCGAGCCTAGGGAGACAGGGTCTGTCCCAGTGCTGCTCCGCGTTGATCTGGGGGTCCACAGTCCAGAGCCTGCCACGGGACTTGCAAGACAGACTCAGCTGGACAGATGGAGGAAGCCAGGCTGGCAGGCACCACCTCCCCACCCTGCTGAGCTCAGTGCAGCTCTGGTGGGACCAGGGCCTGTGTGTGCTCAGACACCAGTGTGCCTGACCTGGAGCCCAGAGGTTCACCGTCATCACCCAGCTGCAGGTCAGGCCTCCCAGGGGGCGCAGGCGTCCCTAAGCTTTCCTCCCAGAGCCCTGAAACTGGACATTTTGGGGGCAGAGTTAGGCATGAGAGCCAAAATAAAGTGGACTCAATAAAGTGGATTTTCCCAGATTGCCTGCCTTGTTGATCAGAATTGACAAGCTCGGCAGCCTTGCCCCTTTTCTAAGGTCTCCCCAGGCCCTTGTTGCCCACACTGAAGTCAGTCACAGATGCTCCCTGTGGTTCCTCTGTGGGTCCCCACCAGCCCCACCTGGCCACAGGCTTAGCCCTCTGCGCTGGTCCCATGTGGACGTTGCACTCACAGACCCAGCACATGAGACCAGGCCTGCTTTTTGGTAATCCTGATCTTGCCTGGGCTCACCGTGGTCGTCCCACACTGACCTCCAGCCACTGCCCGAAACTCCTGCTCCACACCTCCACCCATGGTGCTACTTGGAGTCACAACTACCCTTCACCTGCAAACACTGGCCCAGGGCCAGTTCCCCCAGTCTCCTCTTGCGTTCATTACTCCTGACTCAAATACTGTTCTCTCCCACCTGCTGCCGCCACTGCGTTCTGTCCCTGCACCAGGACTGAAGGCACGAACTGAAGATGGTGATTTTGTTCTTGCCCTTGACCCATCCCTGACCATTCACTGCCCAGGAGCCTGGGTTTTCCCCTTGAGCTGGCCTTCCTCTCCCTTCCATAGATGCTAAGGACCAGCTCTGTCACAGTATCAGTCTGGGGTGTGGGGTGCATTTTTTTTAAAGAAACATCTGAGCAAGGGGGGAGCAATAACAGGACATTTAGACCCCAGAGGAGCTAAGTGACCTCGCTCTCTGTGAGGCTGCAGCTTTCCTAGGGTCCAGCCACAGCTGACCAACGTCTGGCTCAGCTGTCCTGTGGTCTCTGACAGCTTCACGGAGTCGTGCAGATGTGAACAGATGGGGGCGTCACCTGGGCTTCAAGAGGGCCTCTCCCTCTCACCCACTGGGTCCTGGAGCCCCAGTGGGCGTCTCTCATTGGCAAGTTGTTGGGTTGGGCAGGGGGCAGAAGATCATATTGTGGGTGGGTTCAAACCTACGTGGGAAATGGGGAGCAGGAGTTGGGATACGGTGATGGGGGATCTTAGGGAGCAAGAGAAGTTCTGGCTGGGTTAGGGTGGCCAGAGGAGGGGTGTTGTGCCTGGGAATCCTAGCTCCCCAGTAGTAATCCCTGCCTGTCCCTTCTTCCCACAGAGCACTCTGCTGCAGCCAAGACGGGTGGCTGCTTCCCCGCTGGAGCCCAAGTGCACCTAGAGAGCGGGGCCCGTGTGGCCCTCTCAGCCGTGAGGCCAGGAGATCGGGTGCTGGCTATGGGGGAGGATGGGAACCCCACCTTCAGCGACGTGCTCATTTTCCTGGACCGTGAGCCAGACAGGCTGAGGGTTTTCCAGGTCATTGAGACCCTGGACCCCCCACGCCGCTTGTCACTCACTCCTGCCCACCTGCTCTTCACTGCTGACAATCACACAGAACCAGCCCACTTCCGGGCCACGTTTGCCAGCCACGTGCAACCTGGCCAGTATGTGCTGGTGGCAGGGGTGCCAGGCCTGCAGCCTGCACGAGTGGCAGCTGTCTCCACACACGTGGCCCTCGGGGCCTATGCTCCACTCACAAGGCACGGGACACTGGTGGTGGAGGATGTGGTGGCTTCCTGCTTTGCAGCCGTGGCTGACCACCACCTGGCTCAGATGGCCTTCTGGCCCCTGCGACTATTTCCCAGCTTGGTGTGGGGCAGCTGGACCCTCGGAGAAGGTGTGCACTGGTACCCTCAGCTGCTCTACCGACTGGGGCGTCTCTTGCTGGAAGAAAGCAGCTTCCACCCACTGGGCATGTCTGGGCCAGGGAGCTGAGAGGACCCGATCACAGCCCTTTTGAAACTGCCATGCTGGATCTAAAGGCCTTCCCACCGGAAGTGCTCTGGCTCTAGGAGAGACTTGAGCTGGGAGCATTGGGCCCCACCATCTCCTCCACAGTGGTGACACACCATTGAGACTTGACTGGACAATGCCAGCGTCCCTGTTCTCATCTTGGTACACTGAGCTGGCAGGGGGTAGGGTATCCTTCTGTCCTAGAGACCTTGAGACCCAACCATCACTACAATTTTCACACCCTCCCTCTCACTGTGAGGAGGGCCTGTATTGGCTGTCTTTGGACTGCTTACTCCAGTCTTTCTTGGGACCTGGGTTTCTGACTTCACTGTTGGTAACAGACCGCAGTAGCAAAAGATTCCGCCCATAGGTGGGCTTGCACCTCAGTTCATGCTGCTAGATTCCCGGGGAGCCAGCAGGGAGCTGGCTGGACCCATTACTGCCAGGAATTGAGAAGGCCGCAGGGTGGGGCAGCCAGCCTGGCCACTCCAAGGCATGTCCTTCCCTCTGGCCACAACCCTCCAGACACACGCCAAGGCTGTTGCTGTCAGTAGGCAGAGTCGTGTGTTCTGGCCAATGTGACCATAGCACCTGGGAGCAGCCAGGGGAGGGGAGGCTGGATGTCCTTGCCACTGCTGCCCAGGGTAAGCTCCATTTTCTGCTGATCCATGACCCCCACCCCCCTCCTCCGGTCAGTCTCCCCCACCTTATTTATTGTCACGGAGGGGGAAGCCCATGGGAGAATTTGGGGGATGTTTTGGTTTTTTCTTCCTTTTGTAATAAAAATTATTTAAGTTGTTAGAGCCACAGAGTCCAGGATACTAAATGGGCTGATACCCAGAGAGTCTGCAGGAAGAGGTAGGAGCTTGCTTTCCTCTTCAGTGCCTTCCCGTGAGGACGGACCTCCAGCATCCCCACTCTGTCCGCAGGCCCTTTCTCACCCAGTGGCTCTGCAGAGTCTCAGCGGAAAATTGCGCTCTGCCCTGGGAAGGGCTTTGCACACAGACCCCACAGTTTGGTTGGACCAGAGAGAACTGACGTGGCTAATCCATGGCTCCTTCACATACCAAGAACCATGTCAGCGCGTCTTAGTCAAGGTGGTTTTCCTGCTTGCCCCAGTTCTTGGGGCCTGCCTTCTTGACTCTTCCCCGTTGGTACTGTAACATGGTATGAAAAGACACTGGAGAATTCACATTTATCTTGTGGCACATTCTGACTTCATGGCTAAGTCAGAGATCCCTAACAGGGTGGGGAGTTGTCAAACCTCAGAATTGCGTGGACAGCTTGTTTAACGGTGATTTCCGACTTCATTTCTGGGATACTATTTTAATAGATCCAGTGTGAGACCCAGAAACTTACTTTGTAAACACCCCCAAGCATAGCAGATGGTGTGTGAACTACATTTTAAGAAGCATTGCTTGGTCTAGAGAACAGCCAGTTTATTGCCAACACAGGATAACACCACCCTTTGCTTTCTCAGTCCCTCAATCTCAAGGCAAATTTTCCTGTACTACTGTAGATCATCTAATATCCTAGGTGAAGCCAGTGAAAATAGGCCAGGGTGACCATGGAATACTGTGGAAATTGGCCAATGCTAGCAACCAAGTTCTCCCTACCCTGCCTGCCATGGGAAGCCAGTTGTTAAAGCTCTGTCCTTTTACAGAGGGTGTCTGATGGAAGTGATGGGGGATGAATCTGCAGACTTTGCCTGCCCCTCCACCTCCACAGATGAAAGTTCCAGAGAAAACAGCCTTGCCCAGGGTTTGTGCCATCTGGGGAAATAGGTCTCTATCAACTTTCATGCTAACTGCTATCACTTAATGAAGACTAGTCATTGCTGGGCATCATTCTAGATCTTTATGCTTAGTAACCCATGTAACTCATGGCAACCTCATGTAGTATGCACTTAAATGTTGCCATTTTCCACATAGGGCATACCCAAGATTATACGGCAAGTGACTGAGGCAGGAGTGGTATCCTTCCACCTGGGCTCTTGGTCTGTAGTTTACCACCAAGTTGTTCCTCAGTGAGGCTGTGTCCTCTCTGGAAGGTCACACACAGCATTTCAGGTCGGGAAATCTGCTTTGTCAGCACATCTAGAGGGGACCCATCTCCCTACAGTGATTCTCACCAACCAGGTCAAAATATCCATGAGCTCTTTTGTTGGAAGAAACGAAGTAAAGGTCAAGATGTTCTTGTCTATCCATTTGCACTTTTTCTCCCCATAGACCTTCTACCTGGGAGATCAGATTGTACTGGCAATTGGTGAGTGTGGATACATAGAGTAGATGACTCTCCGGGTCATGGAGGAAGCAGAGGGAGAGAGAGACAGACAGCCAGAGAGACAGACAGAAAGAGAGAGGAGAGACTTCCTCTCCTATGGAGTACAGCAGACACAAGCCCATTTGGTGTCCCCAGATCTTTCACCTCCTCAGGGAACACATTCAGACAGAAAAGGTTGCAAAGATTCAGCAAAAAACAAAACAGGACAAAAGCGAAGCAAAACAAAACAAAACAAAACAAAAATGTTTTTAAAAAATCTTGAATTCAGACCCTCAAAAGATCAACCTTAGACAAAATAAAAGGGAGGCTGGGGCAGCAGCTCCATGGTAGAGCACTTGCCTAGCATACACGAAGCCCTAGGTTGGATCCTCGACTTTGAAGTGGGAGGGAACAAAAAGAAAAAGGAGAAGACTGTGGTGGAGTGGGGTCCTACCCCAATTTTCTGGGGAGACAGGGACAGGGACATGAGGAGGGACAGCCCAGAAAGGCATCCCTCGCAGCGGCAGTGTGATGCCCCCCCGACACCGAGGGGAGGCCCAGAGGAGGTTCCCTAACAGCCCCCAGGTACAGGCAGCTGCTGACCCAAAAGGCCAGCTCAGCCCCAGAGCTGCTGTGGCCACCACCGTTCACGGGACACCCCTCTGTCGGGCCCGTGTCTAGTGGAGGAAGAGGCACAGCTGCCCTCCACGAACTCAGATAGGGAAGGAGAAAGGTGGGAGACGCAACGTCCACATCATTTGCTAAGTGCTGTGAGTGATGCCCGGGGGTGGGGGTTTGAGGAGTACGAGGAAGTGGCTGGAAACTACAAAGCCTTCCTGAAGGTGAGGATGCCATAGCTGGGGCAAAAAAAGAAGTTTGCCTGGCAGGTAGGAAGAAGGAGGGGACATAGTAGTGCATACTTATAATCCCCACACTCTGGGAAGCTGAGGCAGAAAGACTGCAAGTTCAAGCCCAGCCTGAGAGACTTAGTATCTCAGGGAGATCCTGTCTCATAATGAAATATTTTTTAAAAGGAGGAGTTGGGTGTTGGGGATGTAGCTCAGTGGGAAGGTCCTGGGTTCAGTGGGGGTGGGCTGGGCGTGTGACCCAGTGAGAGTGCTTGTTTAGCGTATGTGAGGCCCTGCCTTCAATCCAGTACTGAAAACAAATGAACAGACATATTTAAGGTTTGGAGGCCTGAGTGAAGGAGTATTGCAAAGCCATGAGCAGGCATGTGGCTTGGGGAACACCGCGATGGGAAGGTGGCAGGACTGGGATGACACAGAGCTTGGGTTCCACAAATGTGGCCTCGGCGCTGAGTGCCTGGGATAGTGACAGTGAACCTTTTAGAGACCCAGTGCCCAAACTGCAACCCAAAGCCCACTTATTTATCACAAAGTGCCAATGCTGCAATTAAACCTGGATACTGAGGCTTCAGTTTAGAGAAAAACAACTATGATCTGATGCTTAGCTGCTGGGGGGCTCGGCTCCCATGTGTGCCAACCATAATTTTGCCACCATGGGCCTGGGAGCATCTGGAGGGCTCAAACTGGGAGAGGTGCAAGACCCGAGAGTTTCTGAAAGCTTCCCTGGCTACAGCATGGAGGCCGGACCAGGGCAGGCAATATGGAAGTTGGACCCCATTAACTGGGAAGGAAGAAGGTGGAAAGAAGATGTGGACTGAGGAGGTGGCCGTGGGGTCAGAAACAAGGTGACAGATTGTGAGACATTTGGGCAATGGAATAACCAGGGTTGAAGGTTGAATGAGCAGTGGGGGTAGGAAAAGGCCCAAGTCAACTTTAGGGTTTTGAAGCAGTGAGACCCAGATCTCTCACCCTCCGCAGCCTTGACCTCGGTTCTTCTTTAGCCTTAGTGCCTGCCCCTGCCAGGAAGCTGTCCCAGGCTTCCCCGTATAGATAACCAGTCTCCTTGTTGCCAAAGGCCATTCTGCCTGGGTCCAAGGGAACCCAGGCTCCTGCTTAATCTGCCTGCCCTGCCCCAACCCTTTCTTCACCCGTTTAGCACTGCTAATACAGAACGCTGTGGACTGGATGGTTTATAAAGGAAGGATATTTACTGTATTTCTCACAGTTCTGGAGGTTGGGGTGTCCAATATGGAGGTATTAGCATCTAGAAAGAGTCTTTGTGCTGTGCAAGTTTCCAGCACCTAACTTTGAGGGACATGTTCAACCACAGCACCTCTCCACCAACATTTCGGAAGTACATGGGAAGAAGCTCAGAGTAGCCCCCTTGGTAGCCTAACCCAGCAAAGTGCAGGCCTGGGCCAAAGTCCACAGGCCCTGGGTGAGACCTGGGGAGTTGGTGTGCAGGAGATGAAGTGAAAGAACTTCCCAGCAGGGAATCCTCCAGCTGCCGGGGTGAACTTGCCTCAACCGAGGGGCCCCTGTGGACTGTGTTCGCTCTTGGAGTCTCCTCTCTCTTGCTTGGAAAGCTTCAATCACTGTACCCCTCCCCCCCAAAAGGTACCTTGGGGTGCTACTTGCAGGAGATCTTCTGACAGGGAGCGGCCCAGTGTTGAGCTGAACCCAAAGCAACAGTCTTTTAGGCAGCAGGCCTGCTGCTGGCCCCTGGGGCCCCTGGGAGGGAACTGGAAATAGGTGCCCTCCCTTGAAAAACTTTGGGCTGGCTCTTCAGGGGTGTGAGTAACTTGGGGAACAGAAGGTGAGCGGATCATAAGGAGCACATGTGCGGGAGGAATGTTCGGGGCATGTTTGACAACTGGATCCAATATAGCTGGAGCTAGATGTGTCAGAAGGGGAAACTAAGTCACCCAGGTGATGGGGAGGAGGAAAGTTGTGCCCTGCGGCAGGGACAGGACCAGGGTTCTTGTAGGGCCCTTGGAAGAGGGAGCACAGGCCCCGATTCCCACCTCGGAGGGTGCCCTTGGTGAGGGAAATGTTCCTAGTTGCTGCAACTCTCTCACCCCATGCCCTCTGACCCCCGGGGTGGCTGCACCTCCTGGGGCTTGGCCCCAAGTCCCACACCCACACCCGGTTCTCAAAGCCTCTTTGTTCCCCAGGCTGGGTTTAGCCGGCCGGGATCTGATAAGCCCAAGCAGAGTAGATAGCAGCCCCGCCCCGCACGCAGCCCTGCCCTCAGCCGCTCCTGCTGGCTTTGCACGCACGCACTGGCCCAGCCAGGCACAGGCCGGGGGCCCTCCCCGAGCAGGTGGGGACAGAGTTTGATCCTCTCTGCCGCGCATTTATGACCTCTCTCATCCTCCAGGGAAGCAAGATAGAAGGATTATTATCCCCATTTCAGGGATGAATAAATCAAACTCCAGAGGAAAACAACTCACCCATGCTCACTCTTTCCACCTTCTGGAACATCCAGCATGGGCCGAGTGTGCTGGATGTATGCTATTTACATCAAGTTTTTTAGTCCTAAAAGTCTGGGAGGTGAGGTTGTTCCTAATTTTTACTTTGCACATGAAGAAATTGAGGTTCAGAAACATGAAGTCATTTTCCCAAAACCTTACATTAGCAGAAACCAGACCAGAGCCCAGATTCCCTGTGGCAGCACATCCATGGAGGTAAGAAGTGATGAACCCCCATCCCCAGGGAACTGGAGGAGGGCACTCCCACCCCTCAATCTAAAGGGTGTCACAGCACTGGGAATGGCCGGACCCTGTCAGAGAAAGTGGCCCTGGAGGAATCGTGTCCCAGGCTCTTTGAGAGACTTGAGGATAGAGTGTGGGGTGGTTCAAACATGTCCACAGATATTTGGGCAGTATCTGCCTTGAATTTAGTCTGATACTGGTGGGGAAGGACCATACAGGGTTTGTCTGGTTCTACCCTGAGACTGCGTCCAACTTATAGATAGGTGTCCCGGTCCACGGCCTTGCTGAGCACCCAGCCACAGGCAGCACCCACTGTCAGCCACAGAAGTGTACTCTCGGGACACTCAGACCAGTCAAGCCTTCAGATGGCCAGCATCGACTTGCAGCCGTGTGAGGCACCCTGGAGCTAGAACTGCCTGACCA
The DNA here is from genome assembly GCA_004363535.1 of Dasyprocta punctata. Lineage (NCBI taxonomy): Eukaryota > Metazoa > Chordata > Mammalia > Rodentia > Dasyproctidae > Dasyprocta > Dasyprocta punctata. The sequence goes on along the minus strand of RJWM01013007.1, from coordinate 11,516 downwards.
AGGCCTGATCTCCTAACCTACAAAACCCTAAGAAAATGAAATAGTTGTTTGAAAAGTTGGCCCTTTGGAGTAATTTCTCACATAGCACAAGTAACTAGATGCAGAGTAAGTAGAAAAAGTCATCTCCTGAGGCTTTCCAAAAGCCTGTAATAGAATTTGCTGCAAAGGATTTTTAGAAAGAGCAGAGCTGTGAAGCTGGATGTGCTCTCATCACGTGAAGGGGCAATCTGAGAAGACACTGAAGTGGAACACAGCACATTCAGGGCAGATGGAGATGGAGACAAAGGGAGGGTTTCATGAACACATCTCTCCACACTCAACACATGCGAGAAAATGTATACGTATATGCTCTTCTGGTGGGATGTCTGATGACAGCAAACTCTTGAGCAGAAGTGAAGCGCCTTGAGGTGGCTCTGGAAAGAAGGAAGTTTTGGATGTTGGTAGGAAGGAGTTATACCTATAAAGTGGGAAGAAATGTTATTAGATATTTAAGAAACTCATATAGTAAGCATTGAGGAGCGTGCATAGATGTTAGGCCAGACCCGGGAAAGGGGTTGGCTCTTCCTGAGAGCAATGGCTGGCCGCATGTGTCAAGAGAGCTCCCGCAGGGAGAAAATGCAGGGCCCTGGCAAGAAGTTCTATGGAGATGAACCAGGAAGCACTGTTTGCCCTAACAAATCCAGATACTTCTGCATCTGGCTTCTCCACAAACTTCTGAATGCTGGATTTAGGAAAACTCATAGCAACTACCAGTAGGTAGTTAGAGAGCAAGTGTGGCTCGGGGGGTGTGGTTGGGAGTACAAGGAGCAGGGAGGTCAGGGGACAGGTTTCTTGGTTTCTGACTCTTAATCCTAAAGAAACAAAAGACGGGCATGATCAAAATCTAACAAATAGGGGAAATAGCAACTTTATAGTGGAGAAGTCTGGCAGACACCACTTGAGCTAAGTGATCAAGGTTACAGTAATGCATGCTGACACCTTTTGCCCTCTGTCGTGATATTCAGAAAAGGCCACATCACCTCTGTGTTGCAAACCTTATTCTAATCATAAGAAACCATGAGATAAGTGTTCCACAAAATAACTGACAGTATTCTTCAAGAGAATCAAGGTCATGAAAGGCAAAGACTCAAGAAATGCCTCCGAGTGGAGGATTCCAAAGAGGCACAGTAACTAAATGCCAGGTGAGATGCTGGATTAGACCCTGGGAAGGAAAAGGACATTCGTGGACAAACTCATGAAAGCTTAAATTCTGTACTTCTCTCAGTAGTGTTTAGTGCACTAAGGTTAGTTTCTTTTCGTCTTTCTTTCTTTCTTTCTTTCTTTCTTTCTTTCTTTCTTTCTTGTACCATGAATCAAAAAGGTTAATTTCTTAATGTTGGTAAACACTCTATGGTGACTGTAAGATGTTAATCCAAGGGGAAACTGGGAGAAGTGTTTATGAGAAGTTTTTGTGACTTTTGTGCACGTAAAATTAAGTTGAAAAAAATGTTTTTGTTTTTTCAAACAGGGTCTTGCTGATCTCGAACTTAGTTTGTAGTCCATGATGGCCTGGAATTTGTGGCAATTCTTATACCTTAGCCTCCCAAGTGCTGGAGATTACAGGTGTGTGCTACCATGCCTGGCTCTTGAAAATTTTTAAATGTTAAAAACACCTAGTGAAGTTGAGCATGGTGGCACAGGCCTATAATCCCAGCATTTGGGAGGCTGAGGCAGGAGGATCACTGTGAGTTTGAGGTCAGCCTTGTCTCAAAAAAATCTAGTGATGCCAGAATTTCATGGACCAGTCAAAGGTGGCTTCCCTCATCATACCTGAGTCCAAGCAGTGGTCGTGTTATGATACGTTTACTCACCGTGTAGTAGAAATGGATCGTGTTCAGTTGATAGGAGGTGGAACTGGAGCTCGAACCCACTTTGACGGCTCCAGGGTTCTTTCCCAACCATTCCATTGTGCTGCCTCTCCAGGGATGCCCTCAGTTAGTTTACACTGCAGGGTTTCTGGGCTGGGGTGATTGAGGGAAGAGAAACAGAAGTCAGAAAGAAGACAGGATGGGCTGGAGCTGTCCATGGTGCTGGCGCCTCTCCGCACTCACGCAGAGGCGGAGGGTAGGAGACGGCAGGAAGAGGACAGCAGGGAAAGCCCCCACAGAGACAGAGCCCTGCCCAGACAGCAATGAAGCGAGCAGTTAGATGTGGTGACAGATCTTCCACCGATGAAGAGCAATCAAGAGTCAGAGACTTCGAGTTTGGAGACTTCATGTTGAAAGAAATAACTGCCAGTCCCTAAGGAGGCAGGGATTTGTCCACACACCTTACTTGCAACTAGTATACTCTAGCTATGTTGACTGTTGACATCTACAAAGAGATACTAGTTTGTATCAATTGGCAACAGTAATTGAGCTCCCCCACTGCCGCTGTTGCTTTCCCAGGCCTGTCTCTGCACCCCAGAATTACTCATGACCCAAGAACTACAGAGCTAAGGTCTCACACAGCATGGACTTCCAGGACAGTGCTCTGGCTCTAAGGCTAGCTGGTGTCCATCTTCATAGGTCAGTGTCTGTGCTTTATCAGCTATTCAGTATTTTGAATACTATCCCCTTTAGTTTCTATTTTACAGATGAGGAAAGTGAGATTTGGAAAGGTTAACAATTTGCCTGGCATACTTTTTAAAAGCTGGAACCAGGACTTGAACTTGAGTCTTCTGAAATCAAACTTTCTCTCTTTTTCCCTCCATTTCCTTGCTATTGAGCTGTGTGTTTTTCTACCCTGAGGTAGAGACAATAACTAAAGAGAGAACATGATCTAGGGAGCCCAGAGTTGCAAGAGACAAAATCCTATGATGCTCCCAGACAAGTTAAAATCATTTTCTTTTAATTCGGGCATGGAGGCACATACCTGTAATCCCAGTACTCGGGAGGCTGAGGCAGGAGGGTTGCCATGAGTTTGAGGCCAACCTGGGCTACATACTCAAGTTCAAGGCCAGCCTGCACTACATAGTGAGATCTTCTATTAAAAAAATCATTTTCTTTGAATCCTATTGCCATAGATAAGTCTACCCTCAAGTCTCTGCCAGCTTTATGCCATGGCATCTCTTTCAGGCTGAAAGTACCACCAATCTCTAGAAACCCTTGTACTCCAACAGTCACAGAGGACCCTGGCCTTCTAGAGCAAGCTCTGAGGTCCAGACCTGAATTCCAAAGGCCCTCTAAGCTGCAGCCTTCTCTCACTCTCCACTGCAGGCTGGATTGCAAAGACTAACCTAACCCATTTCTTTTCTTTTTAAAAAAATTTAATTAAATGTATTTATTTATTTATTTATTTATTGGTACCAGGAATCAAACTCACAACCTCACACCTGCCGGGTAGGCACTTATGCCACTAAGCTAAATCCCTGGCCTTATGTTTTGAGGCAGGGTCTCACTATGCAGTCCAGGCTGGCCTTGAACTCACTTTGTAGCCCAGGCTGGTCTCGAACTCACAACCTCAGCCTCCTGAGTGCTGTTAATTTAATTTTATTTATTTATTTATTTTTTGCAGCACCAGGGATTGAACTCACAGCCTCACGCCTGCCAGACAGGCCCTTAAGCCACTGAGCCAAACTCCCAGCTCTAGTTTTTTGAGGCAGGGTCACACTATGTAGCTCAGGCCAGCCTTGTGCTCATGTTGTAGCCCAAGCCAGCTTCAAACTCACAACACTCCACCTACCTCAGCCTCCCAAGTGCTGGGATTAAAGGTGTGCACCACCACACCCGGCTAATTTTATTTTAAAGAGAATAAAACCAAACAAAATGAAACAGAATAAAGCTAATCAAAACAAAACAATGAGAGTGATACAGGACTTCAAAATAAGATAATAGGAAATCAACAATGGCTGCCATAATTCCTCATGTCATTTTCAAAATAGCTACTCAAACCACAGGACATAATGCAATCAAACAAAACAGAACAGAATAAAACCAATCAAAACAAAACAATGAAAATGACACAGGACTTCAAAACAAGATAAGGAAGTCAACAATGGCTCCCACCTTCCTTTTTTAGACATTTTCTCCCCTTTCACTTCACAATGTCTATTGTACATTTTGGATCCCACCAACTTCTACACATTTTTTTTCGCTGTAATTTTAAAGGGAATAAAACAGCAGTAAAACAAATAGAAACCGTGATAAGACAACAGGAAATCTACAACAAGAAATCTACAATAGGAAATCTACAATTGCATATTGTTGTTCTCTAAATAGTTGCTCAGCTTTAGGTTTGCAGTCAATTCAACAATACAGTTTCTCTGAATCAGCTGGTTGCTCACGGTGTAGGGGGTGGCCGTTCACCTCTCCCCAGCCCGAGCACCAGCCGGCTTACAGTCAGGGACTTAGCTTCTGTCTTGGCTCTCCCCTATCCCCACTCCAAATGCTCCACCTCACCCATTTCAGAGGCCAGAAGCTTCTGTAGGAGAGCTCACCTCCTCACTGCCTTCCCCCCATACATCTTGGATGCAGAACTGGTTCCACAATCAACAATCAAAATGCAGCCAGACTCTCACGGTGAAAGGAAGTGGCAGAAGATGCTACAAGGGCTGGAGCTGGGCTCCACTGGCCAGCAGAGCGCCAGGGCAGCAGCTCCTTTCATCTTTCTCCACCTCAGAGCAGCAAGATGGCCTCCTCCTTGGGGAACAGAGGAGGGTGTGGAGAGGAGGAAAACCTCTGCCCTCTCCGAGTATGCTTGTAAAAACTGAGAGCCGGTAGGAAGGGAAGGTGCTCAGAGACCCGAGTGGCTCATTCGTGGCAATCTCACACTTTTTTCTTTTTTGGTACCAGGAATTGAACTCATGACCTTACACTTACCAGGCCAGTGCTAGAACCGCTGAGCTAAATCCCCAGCCAATCTCACATCTAAAGATTTAAAGGCTGACCTTCTTTCATGTGTGTGTGTGCGTGTGTGTGTGTGTCTGTGTGTGCATACTCACTGACTGGGTTTTAATTAATCTTCTTATTGACTTTTGAATATTACCCCCTAGAAACCTATGAGAAAACCAAAGCTCAGAAATATTATGCAATTTTTCCAAGACCGTACAAGCAGCAATGGTCAGGATTAGTCCTAGGTCCCCATGATTTCCCTGGTCAGGGTATTTTCTACTACTCCGTGGTCATGGGGCAGGAGAAAGTACTTGAAAACAAAGCTCAATAAAGATACTTTTGCATGTGCTGAGGTCCACTCACTGGGTGTGCTTTGTCTTTCTTCTCCCCCAGCCATAGCTTCTAGGCCAGAAGGGTCTGAGGTTGTCTCCCACCCATCTTTCTTCCTTTCTCCCACATCTTGTTCCTCATCAATTTCATGAATCAGCATCCATCTTTGTTCAAGCCTTAAACCAAACAGCATCTCCTGCTGTGGTCTTTTGTGAGTCCAAGAAGACATGATTATGAGAACCCAGCACCTGTTATCACCCACAAGTCTTAGGCACCTACAAAAGGGACTTCCAAGGCAAGTTCAGCTTCTGCTTCCTTTTTCTCAGACTCAGTCCCCTGCTACCTGTACCCCTGAGCCTGACCCTAACCCTGACCCTAACCCGTGTATCTGCCTTCCTGGGCAAAGTCTAGAAGACAAAGAGTACCCCGGAAGTCCCCACATCAGTTGAGGTCATTAGCTGTAAAACTGCCAGGAAGCAGTTAAAATCACACAGAAGCAGGGACCACAAGGGCCAACAGGAGGAGCCATCTCTTCTCATCACCCTAAGCCCAGAATCCATCAAGGTGTGGCAGGGGAGACACCTCTGGAGGGAGACTCCCCAACTATGAGGTGTAAGGGTGCAGGGCTCCTAGGATGAAAACTGTCATCCCTGGCAGGGTTTTCTTACTGGGATTCCTGAGGTCCTCACTCAAAGCTCCCCGTTTCTTTGGGCCTACAAATGGAAATGCCCTTCTACCCCTAACCTCCATCTAAGTCAGGCTGTCCACTTCACAAAGAACATGAGGGAAATCATTATAGAAGCTGTCAACAGCATAAAAGCCATCATGTCTAAAATAAATGTTTCAGATTCTGACAATCCCGTTAAAATCAGTGAAACACTCACTGAATTCCACATCCTTAATCTCAGGAAAATTCCAGGCCTGATCATGCGGGTGTAACTCAGCAGGGCCCCTGGCCTGCCCTGTTCCCTCCAGCCTTGCCTGCCTCTGTCCATGTGCTCTCCCGGGCCAACTCAGGTCACTTGGTTATCACTTGGAAGATAAAAAGTCTATCTTCCCTTTTTACAAATCAATCCCCAAACTTTCAAAATGAGAATTTATTTTCTGGGGTTACTTCAACTCGCTAAGCTGTATCCCCATCACCACACATTTCCTTTTCACTCTGAGAGGAAACTGGATCACTGTTGGAAGCAGTGAAACTTTTTTTTTTTTTTTTTTTTTTGTGGCACAGGGGATTGAACTCACAGCCTTGTGCCTGCCAGACAGGCGCTTAAACTGTTGAGCCAAACTCCCAACTCGGTGAAACATTTTTAATGAACTCTGAGATTTTTAGTTTTACCTACTGTTACGACCGTGTCTAGATGGCTCCCCAAAGCCTCACGCAGTCATAGGTGGAATCCAGAGGTAGCTGGATTCAGATTGTGTGATTGGCTGGGATTAAGTGTGGGTGGTTACTAAATCAGTCCACTGATTGGTCTGGCACCATCGTATGCCCTGTAGTCTAGATAGAAAATAAAAGGGACAAAAAGAAGATGCTAAGGTCCCTTGTTGCTTTGCTACTTTCTGCCCAACACAAACTGTTTCTTCTCTGCAATGCCTGTCTGCTGTGCCACCCTCCCTTGGAGCCAGCAGACTTGGGACTGAAACCTCTACAAACTGTGAACTAAATAAACTTTTCCCCTTTAACTTTAAGTGTTGGGTATTTTGTCTCAGCAATGAGAAGAGCAACCAAGACACCTACCTGAGTCTTCACCAAATGAAACCCTTCCTCTCCCAAAGCATGCGTGGACAAATGAACAAATGGGCTTTTAAAAATCCTCTTATTTGTAAGAATTTCATTCCACACTGACCTTCGGATCCCTTCAAAACAGTTAATGTGTCTTGGCACTGGGCCAGAGGAATGCTGGGAGATGACACCAAGGACACCAGCAAGGAATCCATCTGCAAAGCAGTGCGCAAGTAGGAAATAACTAAGGGCTGCTTTCAAGTTCACAATTGTCATCACAGGAATGAGAGAGGCTCTGATCCTGTGACAACACCACGTGTAGGAAAGGACAGGAATGGCTCCCACTTGGGTGTCAAATTCAACAAAATGCCTCCTACGAACTGGTCGTCTGTTAAATTCATGATTTCTGGGATGTTCTGGCAATTAAGGGAACATGTATAAATAATTCCATGTCAAGACTAGTAAAAAGCTAACATAGCAGGGAAGGTCAGAGAAACAAAACTGAGCACTATGGGGATTAAACAGACAGAGACGGTACTGTAGCTTAGTGGTAGGGCGCTTGCCTAAAATGAACGAGGCCGCGGGTTCGATCTCCAACACCACAAATAGAACGCGCAAGAAAAAAGCGTTAGGCTGTGCATTCGCGCCTCTGGGGCTTGACTCACTGGAGTTGCCGTCGTTGCCTTGGGTTACCAGAGGACGCCACATCCTGCGCGTCCTGTATCTATGGAGACGACAACATGGCGGCGCTGTGAGTTCCGAGCGTTGGTGGGAACCGCAGCTAGAGGTCAAGAAAGGTATTTGTCCTGGGGCCGCCTCCCCTGGGAAGTCGTGGCAGGGGTAACCTCCATCTTCTCACAGAGCCCGAGGGACTGCGACTTGGATGTGGTCGATCAGACACGAGATCCTGAAAACAAAGGAGGAACAGCTCTAAGTATATTTTATTTCCTTCATTTTACCTATCTTTCTTAACAGTACGCGGCGACTCGCCACTTTTTCACAAATTATCTTGGAAATTTTTAAGGTCGGAAATTATGCAAATAAAGGAATCTAATGATATATTTTTCTAAATCTTTGAGCTTAGGAAATTGGATTAGCACCCCCCACACACACACACACACACACAAACCCTCACATAATTACCTGGTCTCTTCACCATGATTGCAGAAATGGATGTCTTTTGGAAGTTTGAAAGTTATGATTATTAATTATAGTAACATAAATCTGTTTAATGCTTCTTCCAATCTCCTGTGTCATTCAGTCTCCAAGTAACTAAAGTAATAAGACAACCCTCATTTGATAGAGGAGGAGTGGAAGAAACTTGCCTATCCCGAGAGAGCTGGAGGAGAAACTCAAACTCTCCGTCCCTTGCCCTAGGGCTAATATTATCCCTTTTTAAGCCCGGGCTGGACTACTACAGCAGGGAAAGTAGGGACTAAAACTGAGCACTATGGGATTAAACGTGGAGCCTGCTACTCCATCATCTCACCTCTCTTCTCTGCACTCTGGGATAATTTCGTGTGTTGACTGAACACTTTTTTCAAAACCCTAAGGTAGGGGCTTTCTGTAGAATCCCCTGAAGTCAAAGACTTCAGTGATTAGGGACAGGACTGCAAAGCCATTGTTGGGAGAAAACTACTAGAACTCTCCTCTTTGCCTCTCCAGCTTGTGTTTCTAGAATTCCATGTAAGCATCCACTTTACAACTGAGGGCAAGAACCTTGCCTGTCTGGTCCTGTGTGTGATACAGACCTGCTACATGGTAGGGACTCAGTAAATGCTTTGTGAATGAATGAGTGAGGGAATCTAAAATAATCCCCTCAGAGGGTTTAGAGGACCCTATAGGAATAATTGAGTCAACAAAATCTTTTGTTCTGAATGGGAAGGGAGGAAATGGAAGTGTTTGCAGGTAGTGTATAAATTCTTAAAGGTGATCATAAAATTGGTTACTAAATCTGAATACACTATAATAAGAAGTAGAGTCACAAATTTGAAAAGGGACAATTTTAGGATGAAAAAAGGCAAGTCACATATAATCATAAACTGTCATAGGGATTAAAACACTTGTGAAGACCTTACAACTCCGTGTGGTATGTAAGTTGTCTGCAGATGTCAGTAGAATTTGATACTATTTTTGAGATTTTTATTTGAAGAAGAGAGAAAGGATACCAAGCAGTCTGAGTAGTATTGACTAGTCTGAAAAATATACAAAAGTTCAAAAAAAGATTGTCCAATGTGATAGCCACTGGCCAAATGTAGCTACTGAGCATTTGAAATATGGATGGTTTTAATTGAGATGTGTTATATGTATAAAATGCACAGTAGATTTCAAAGATTTAGTACAAGAGCGAATGTAATATATCCCAATAATCTTATGCCATTGCATATTAAAGGATATTTTAATATGCAGTGTGCTGATTATTGTTACTCTCCTATTGACTGGTTGTGAAACTGTTTTGCTTTGGTTTCTTACTTTCCTTTTGTTTAAAATAAAAATAAATAAAATAAAATAATACTCCAAAAAATTTTATAGTGAGTTAAATAAAATATACACTTCTTTTCACATTTCTTTTTACCTTTTAAATGGGCCTAGTAGAAAATGTTAGATTCCATATGTAACTTGCATTATATTTGTGGGGTCAAAATCACATTTGTTGCTTTCATGGTCAGTGGCTCCGTGTCAAGTTTTGAGTGTAAAGAAAAACTAGAACTATTTTGAGGTAGTCATCCCAGAGGTCTACAAATCATGTACATGTGTATCTGAGCAGAGCTGGTGACAGACTGTCTTAAGTGTGGAAACTGCTATCCTCTTATATAAACTAAAATTCACACATGGGTATGTGTGCTAAAGGGACAGGGGCCATCATGCTTTTGATGGAACCACAGTCAGTCGTAGATACTTTGTGTCCCTTATGTATAAGTATTTTTAGGGTCTCGCTGTGTACTTCAGACTGGCCTCAAACTTGTAGTGATCCTCCTGCCTCAGCCTTCCTAGTGCTGGGATTATGGTGTGTGCCACCACGCCTGGATTTTGTGTCCCTTATAGCAAAGTCAAGCACCGTTTGGTAAAAGCTGTAGATTCTGTTCCTGGAAAACACCACCTGTATGCATACATGGTAACTTGCGTATACTTTGCATGTAATACACACATATGTCTGGGTATAATTTTCAACTGCAGTCCACCCAGGGACCACTCTGCTCAAGGTTTGTTTGTTCATTTGTTTATTCATTTATTTTTGCAGTACTGGGGATCCAACCTAGAACCTTCACACTAAGCTATATCTCCCTCCCTTTTTTGTATATTTATTTTGAGATATTTTTTATTTTTATTTTGCTAAGACACTCAGTTGTCCAAGCGGGTGTGAACTTGAGGTCCTTCCACCTCAGCCACCCAGAGTACTGGGATTGCAGGCATGTGCCACCACACCCAGCTTCATTTATTTTTTAATCGATCCATTTTTTCAGTGAATGTTTACTGTAAACCTGGACTACAGGGTGTCGTTCTGGAAGAGGAAAACCAGAAGACCCAAGAAACTACTCGCCTCATTTGTCCTTTATTCCTCTTCTCACAGCAGGCAAGACATAGAGGAAGCTAGAGAGTAAAAGCCTGCTAAAGGTAGTGGGTGCATTTCTGTGACCCTCCATTGGGAGCTTAGTGGGTAATGTCAGGTGTGGTGCAGGAGGGACCTTTGTTTTGAGTGCCTTGCCTGGGAGCCCCGTGACTCACCACTTAGGAAAACCCTAGATCTTGTGTCCAGTCTCACTTTTCATGTGCCACCTGTACTTCTTGCCAGACCCAAGAAGCAGGCCCTCGGCCCCCTCTCAGTGAAGGTCGTGGCGAGTCTCCCCCATTGCCCTCTCTTTTTGATGTCTGTCCTGACTGCCCCGTGCGCACCCAGCTTGACTCCCAGCTGGATCTGGCAGGAGCTCCGGGCTTAGCTAGAGTGCTGCTCTCGGATTCATGTTTCAGGTACCCCACGCCCACCTGGGCGACCCCACGCTGCATCATGAGGCCCACGGACAGCGGGGACTACACTGTGATCTCCAGTGGATCATGCCTGAGTACCAGCACAATGGCTGTGCCCACCATCAACGGCAGCAGCATGAGTACGAGTGTTCGCAGCAGCGTCAGTGCCCCGGTGAGGACCTGGTTAGGACAGTGGAGCAAGGTGTGGCACGGCCAGGCAGGGCGTGGGTGGCAGGGCAGTGGGTTGGAATCTGAGGGAGCTGCCTGTCTCATCCGTACTCAGCACTAGATCCTGCACAGACGGAGCCTCAGGTAGGCTGGAATGCCTGCAGCAGGGTGTGTGCCACGAGGGTTCTGGGAGGTACGAGCCAGTGTTTCCTCCTTCAGAAAGCTCTTTTGGCCTTGACCCCAGGGCTTTGTGTCTGACCAGTGTGTGGATATTGTTTACTTTTTCCAGCTGCTCCGATTCTGTGTGACAGTGCAGCTGTCCAGGGTCTGACCATGGAGGACGACTTGTGTTTGGAGCAGCGTGTGCCTGTGTTGGGTGGGTGGCATGTGCCTCCTGAGGTGTGGTCTGTGCATTCACTTCCCTGTGGTCTAGGGGTCAGTGGAAGGGGTCTCACACTCACTTTTGGATTCACTCT
>RJWM01013006.1:0-54692 GCA_004363535.1 Dasyprocta punctata | reverse complement strand
TTCAATGATATGTGATCACCTAGCTTCAAAATCGCTGTTCTGTTCTGAGGGATTTTAACTTATCTTGGTGTGTTTGTGTTACAGCAGATGATACAGGCAACTGCCTTGAAGCTAATATGAGGCATTACAGAAATCAACATTGCATTACTATGTATTGCCTCCATTACCTTATTTGTTATTTGTCTTATTCAATACTATTCCGTTCGACTATACTTGGCCAATTGGTAAGGGCATTTAGTTTGAAGACAATAAGAGGTATTACAAGGGGACCCGAGGAAGGAAGCTATGGAAAAAAGACATAGTTTTATATGAGGCAACTAACTTTAAAAAGCAAAAAGGAGCCAGGCGTGGTGGCGCACGCCTTTAATCCCAGCACTCGGGAGGCTGAGGTAGGGGGAGCGTTGTGAGTTCGAGGCCCGCTTGGGCTACAACGCGAGCGCAAGGCTGGCCTGAACTACATAGTGCGACCCTGCCTCAAAAAACCAGGGCTGGGAGTTTGGCTCAGTGGCTTAAGCGTCTGCCCTGGCAGGCGTGAGGCTGTGAGTTCGATCCCTGGTGCCGCAAAAAAAAAAAAAAAAAAAAAAAAAGCAAAAAGGTTTAGTCACAGTTTTGGAGCTTCAAAAGCGTGACACCCTCATTGGCTCAGTTCTGGTGGGGTGGAAGATGGTGACATCTGAGAGCAAAGCAGACAGAGGTTGGGCAAAGGCCCCACAACCCCTTTAGAAGACATACTCCAATGACTTAAAGACCTCCTTCGTGGCCCATCTCTCAAAGGTTCCAACATCCCCCAACAGCCCCACTGTGTGGACCGAGAGGCTACTGACACAATTAAACGATGTCCAAACCATAGCAGGGGAGTTCAAAAGAGGCTTCCCAAGGAAGCAACGCACAGGCCAAGAAAGAAGGACGAGGTGACCGGGTGGACAGGAGAGATGCTGGGTGTTGAAGCAGTGGGAACAGCATGTTTAAGAGTCTCTGGGGAAGCAGGGCATAGTCTAGAAACTTCAGGGTCAAAAGCAAGAGTGTGTGGCACCAAGGAGGCCTGAACAACAGGCAGGGGCAAACTTGATGGGTTGTGTGTCAAATGCTTACTCTTTTCTTCCTTATTCCTGGTACAAGGGATGCTACCTAGGGCTCATATTCCAAAGGCATCACTCTGGCTGCTGCAGGTTAAGATTCCTGAGGTGGAGGACACCACATAGACTATGACGGCAACAGCCCAAATGAGGGCAGACAATATCTGGATAAGGAGAACAACTGCACATAGGAAGAAACAGTTTCAGGAGGGATCTCCGGTGGAAGGAACTAAAAACACTGGGATGGCTATGGTGAACAAGGGCTGTGAAGGATGACTCTTGGTTGGTGGCTCCTTGATTACCTGATGAATGATGAGGCTTCGAGTCAGGGACACCAGCCAGGTGAAGCAAAGCACATAGGCCTTGGCCTAGGGAAGTTTCAGGTGCTCTTGAAGTACCTAGACGGACACATGAGGCCTGCTGTCCGCAATGCATGCAGACTCGGTGCTCAAGGGCAAAGGCAAGGTCAGAAGTAGGCATTCAAGAATCGTCAGGTCCCCACCCCCATCCTTCAGGGATGTCAAAAGCTGTGAGTCGGGGATTAACTTAAAGTAGTTTAATCTGAGCCAACCCTAGGGACTTTGTGCTCTACTAGGCCACATAATGCTGGAGAAAGTATTACAAATGCATTGTGTTTAAGGTGATGAAGGCAGAACCTTAGTCTCAGTGGAATGCTGCTGGGACAGCAGGAGATACTTTGCTACAATGTGTCCAAAGGAACCATAAACAGGAAAGCCAGCTATAGCCAGAGATGAACCCTGGGATAGTTAAACAATTAAGTTCTCAATTATCTGTACTTTCCCCCTTCCCCTCCCATATCCCGCTTCTGCTCTTTGTAAAGAAAAGACTAATAAAAAGCCAGAGAAAATTGTAATCGAGGCTTCAGTTATAGAGATTAGAGCTTCCCCGATCCCATAACTTTGTCTGTTTTGTTTTTTTTTTTCCATCTGCCACACTTCGCTTTCGGGACTTGTCTCCTCATAGAAACCAACAAAAAGCACATGGCTGGATAGAGAGAAGACAGTGCCTGTAATGGGGAGAGGGAGGGGAAGGGAGAGAGAGGGAGATGAAGAGGCCCAAGGGGCAGAGATAAGCAGAGCATCGTGGCCAGGACGCCAGGGAAGATGCAGTCTCAGGAGGGAGGGCCACTCAGCACCTCCATGGCAGCAGAGGGGCAGGAAAGGGGACCAGCTTGGCCCAAAGTGAGGCCACTGGAGGTCTCGGCAAGAGCATCTGGGGAGGACCGGGGCTAAAATCAGATCAAAGAGGGTCAATTATATATTTAAGAGGTGTGGAAAGGGTGCAGACTCTGGAGAAGCCAGGGAAAGAGAGACACAGGACCGTCACTAGGAGGAGGCAGAGTGCATGAAGACTTCTCCGAGCTGGAAAACAGAAAACGCAGGCTGGGTGAGGAAGCCAGGCCCACAGGGGACTGCTACCCTCACTCGGGATCTGCGGTTGCATTTGCAAATGGCAGCCCTGAGACATCCAACTAGGAAGAACGAAGCTCCTGCTACCAGCTGAGGAAAGACAGCAGTTGTACATCCAGCAAGCCCCGTGCTGACGGCTGCACGCAGGGAAGGAGACAAACGAGGAAAAACCCAATGGTCCTTAAACCACAGGTGGAAGACGCACTGGGAACGCCCATCTGGGAAACGGCACTGCTCCCCTAGGAAGAGCTGGCTTCCTGGTGGAGGAAGGAGAAGGAACGTCTGGGCATGGCACAATGGTGCATGCCTGTAATCCCAGCATTCTGGGAGGCACAAGCAGGAGAATCAAGAGTTCAGGTCCAGTCTTGGAAACTCAATGATTTAGCAAGACTGTCTCAAAAAAAATTTTTTTTTAAATCTTTTTAAAATTTTGGTACTGGGGATTGAACTCAGGACCTCTGCACTAGGCTATATTCCCAGCCCTCTTTTGAGACAGGGTCTCATTAAGTTGCCCTGGCTAAGCTCGAACTTGCAATCTTTCCGACTCAGCAGCCTAGAGTGCTGAGATTACAGGCATGCCACCAACCCTGGCTCAAAAGGCAAAAAAATTTAAAAGGACTTAGAGTACAGCCCAGGGTAATAGTCTTGCACACGAGAAGAAAAAGGGAGCTACGTCATGTTCACTGCATCAGGAAAGAACAAAGCAACACGATAGGAAGGGAAAGGAGAACGGGCCACATGCAGGGAAAATGGAAACACAAACTGGTATCATTCGGAAGACACACTGAGACTCTCCACAGAAGGCTTCAGCCTGGCTGGCCTGGAGTACAGAGAGTAAGGCAGGATGGAGCACTTTCTGGTTAATTTTACATCAATCTTAAACCTTACTCTCCACGTCTAATAAATATTAAATGCTCTTATAAAAGAAACTGCATTATTTTGCTAAGGCTGCCATAAAGAACCACAGGCTGGCGGCGTAAACCACAGACATTTTCTCACAGCTCTGGAGGGTAGCTGCCCAAGGTCAGGGTGTTGGCTCCTCTGTGTGCCCCACCAAGGAGCCATCTTCCTTGTGTCTGTCGTGGTGTGTGTGTGACAAGGGCCAAATTTCAGCCTCTTATGAGGATACCAGTCAGATGAAGGCCCACCCTTGTGACCTCATTTTAGCCTGACAACCTCTAGAAAAATTGTAACTGTAAATACAGTCACATTTGCAGGTCCTGGGAGTTACGGCTTCCGCACGTAGATTTGGGGGACACAGGTAAGCCCATAATAGCTCATCTGTCTCCTTTCTTTAAGAAGCCCTTAAGGCAGTTCACTTTCGCACGCCTGGGCTTTAGCGTGCATAGAACCACCAGGTCGACACAGTGCAGCAAGTCACAGGAGTGACACTCACCTCAGCCCCACTCAAGTACGTTTGGTAAATGGGAAAAAAACAAACACCAATGCGTGAAATTATCATGCAGTCTCACTACCACTCTCCTGGATGGCCTGCCGCTCAAAGATGACCCTAGCCAACCAAAGCTTGACAGTTTTATCTTCTAAATTGATGGAAGGGGTGGGGGAGAGAACATTCTGCAAACACACAGCTTGAGGGAAGAAATTCATTAATGTGTTCATGTTTCAGCCAGAGCAAGACAGGACCAACAAAAGGCCGGGGGAAAAAATCTTCCTGTTCTTTGCACCTGGAATCCCCTGTCGGGACACTGGGTATTGTTTCTTTGGACAGATGAATGGCCTTTCATCCTTGACAAGGAAGTACAAGCAACTTCAGACAGCTCAGAAATTCCTCCACCCTTGCAAGGGGGCCAGGAACTCCAACGCCTCAGCTTCACTACTTTAACACCAAACCAAAGTAAAACCTGCCCTGCCCTGGGGGCCCAGAGTACTGTGCACCCCTAAGGTGGCAGGCTGGGGTCCCTCCCAAAGTGGCTGGGGTCAGAGGAAGGGAAGGGCCCTTCTTGCCTCTGACCACAACACTGAGAAGAGCACACAGTAGATATGTAGTCACTGTTTTTGAATAAAATAATGAGAAGATGAAATAAATTTAAAACAAAAGAATGGAAGGATCCTTAAGTCCCCTGTCCAGAGGCTCAGGAGAAAACACACCTTTGGCTTTGGAAGGCTCTTAGAGCTCAGGGCTTCTTCCAACTATGTCAAATACCATGGTATGTTCAGAAGAGTTTCCAATCTGGGATCTCAGACTCCTCTGAGGGGTTCTGGGCTCTTCACAGCACTCCTGCATACAGGGAGAGGGCAGAAGTCACTGACTGACAGGGCTCGGGCTGGGGAGAGAAGTCAGGAGGCTCCTCTGTGAGCTGAGGCCAAGTTCTGGAACGTGATTCTTTCCCAAAGGAAACTGCTTCCCAAACACCGAGGACCCACAGTGGCAAAAGGACCTTCCCGGGTGCACAGTTACCAGGCACAAGCATGGGTGTGGACCTCCCGGGGTTCCCACTCAGCCTTCCGGCACTGTGCTGGGTTACCAGGAAGAGCAAGGTTCCTCCACAGGCAGGCCAGCCATTTCTCAAATGGTCCCTGTCAGCAGCCATGGGTACCATCATGGGGATCAAACCAGCCAATCAGTGGAAAGGACGCCCATGCGAAGCAACTTGTAGCTTCACTTTTGATTTGCTGGGGGGTTCCCTGAGCTGTCCTGTGGATTCCTCTAAACTTCGTCTAGAAGGCCACCACCTTATCACACTCCTTCATGAACGCAAACACCCACCCTTGGCCTCTGGACCTGCATTCTTTTCCCTAACAGTCACCTAATTCAAATACAACTTCCACAAAGAGGCCTCCCCTGGACTCCTGAATCCATCACCACAGCACGCTTTTCTTTTCCTTGGATTTTCAATGATTTGTCAAAATGTAAATGATGTAGTTTAATGCTATCTCTTCACTATACGGAAATACCAAGGAGAACAGTGACTAAAGCTCTCTACCTGGAGCCTAGTACCTAGGAGTTGTTCAGCAATAGTTTAGAACTGCATGAATGAAAGAGCGAACAGACAGTAGACTTCTGTAGCACTATGCTAAAGACTTTCCCAATTTTATCTCCTTTCATATTTGATGTTTAAAATGCTGCCTATGCTTTTACATTAACTTTCTTGATGTCACTTCGGAGTCTTATCTTTCCACTGAGGATTTTAATGCCTTTATATTTATTATACAATTTAGAATGTTTGATCTTCTGTCATGTTTTAAGTTCCTTTCTTCTGTTTTTCTCCTGTGTTAGTTATATCACATTAGATTTACCATCTCTAGTAACTGGGTAGGAAATTCTAATAGCAAATTATGTTTATAATTACAAGATGCATGAGTTAATCTACTTAGTATTCTGATTATTAATGTCAAGAATAAAGTGGAGCTTTGATTTTTCCTTTTGCATGAAGAAGAATTTGTAATTTTTCTTCCCAAATCATCATCCACTTCTTGGGTTTATACATGTTTTGCAAACATGACATGCAAATTACTATTATACTTTGTTTTACATCTTCCCTTCAAAAAAAAAAAAAAAAAAAAAAAAACCAAACCAGGTGTGGTGGTACATGCCTGTAATCCCAGAACTCGGGAGGCTGAGGCAGGAGGATGACCATGAGTTCAAGGATAGCCTAAAGAACGTAGTGAGATCCTGTCTCAAAAAAAATTTTTTTTAAATCTTCCCTTCATTTTCATAACAACTTATGCAATCACTCAATTAAAGTACACAATTCAGTGATTCTTAGAATATTTATGGAATTATCCACCCATCATCACAATTTTACAATGTTATCACCCAAAAAGAAAATCTGTACTTATTAGCAATTACTCCTCATTTTCCTCTGAACCTCCCTTACTCTATCTATAGGATATCTACTTTCTGTCTCCATAGATTACTTCTACTGGACATTTCATGCAAACATATAATATGTGATCTTTGAGTCTGGCTTCTTTCAGTCATAGTGTTTTTAAGGCTCATCAATAAGGCATCACCTATTAGTGCTTCCTTCTTTTTTATGGCCAAATGAAACTCCATTGTGTGAATGTACACAGTATATTTATCCATTCACAAGTTAATGGACACTAGATTTGTTTCCACACTTTGAATATTTTCAACAACGTAGCTCTGGACATTCACAGGTTTGAGAAAGATGAATGTTTTATTCCTTTCTCTTGGGTACAAATTAGGAGTGGACTATTAGATCACATAGTAACTCAGTGCTAAAACTTTCTGGAACTGCCACACTATTTCCCAAAGCAGTTATACTGTGCTGCATTCCCAGCAGCAGCAGCAGCAGCAAAGGGTTCCTATCGATACTCATTATTGTCTGCCATGTTATTATAACAATCCGGGCAATTGTGAAGTGGTGTCTCACTGTAATTTTGATTTGTATTTCTCCGATGGATAAAAGTGCTGAGCTTCTTTCCCTGTACTTATTGACCCTTTGCATCGCTTCTTTGAAGAGTGGTCAGTTTGAGTTTTTTGCTCCATTTTTAAATTGATGTAATTTTTTTTTACTTAGTTATAAGACTTCTTTATACATCCTACACACGACTCTCATCAAATATGATTCAGAGAAATTTCTCTCATTGTGTGTTATCTTTTCACTTTATGATATCCCTAGAAGCACAAGATTTGTAAATTTTGATCATTTATATTTTCTTTGGTTGCTATGCTTTTGATAGCATATCTAAGAAACCACTGTGTACTCCAAGGTCACAAATATTTATACAGACTGTATGTTTTCATCTAAGAGTGTGATGGTTTCAGCTCTTAACTTTGGGCCTTTCATCTTCCCTTAATCTCTTAATTTTTGCATTCCATTTGGCTTACATTGGCATCACTACGCCTAATTTTTTTTTTTTTTTTTTTGCGGCACCGGGGATTGAACTCACAACCTCGCGCCTGCCAGGGCAGGTGCTTAAGGCACTGAGCCAAACTCCCGGCCCCGGTTTTTTGAGGCAGGTTCGCACTATGTAGCTCAGGCCGGTCTTGCGCTCACATTGTAGCCCAAGCCGGCCTCGAACCCACAACGCTCCGCCTACCTCAGCCTCCGGAGTGCTGGGATTAAAGGTGTGCGCCACCACGCCCGGCTTCACTACGCCTAATTTTATGTGAAGCCAGTTTTAATCATCAATATCAATGCTTTATATCATGGCTTCCCTGCTTCCTTCAGCTACAAATCAACTGCTGTTCTGTCTCACAGGGATCCTTCTTGGGTGCGGAGCCTCTAACTCTTCTGTAACTAAGGGCACCTTATAGTCGCCATCGCATTTAAACAATAACTTGCTGTGTGTCAGATTCTCAGGGCACAGCCGTTTTTCCTCTCAGCACTGTTGCCCTGTCTCTGTCGTCTTCTGGGACTTGGTATCATGGACAAGTCTACGGCCTGCCAGAGTTTCACTTGAGTAACTTGTTTTGCCTGCTTGAATACTACTGTGTTTTTCCTTTAATCTTATAATTCACAAATTTTGCCAGAATAAATCTAACTGTGGATCTATGCATGTTAATTCTGACCAGAACACAGTAAGCCTTTTATCCTGAAAACTGAGATCTTCTTTTTTTTTTTAAAGTAGATCCTCTAGAAAGTCTTCGCTCATTATAAATCTTGGATCAATGTTTCTATTCTACTTAGGGGGAAGGGTTCCTACTCCAAAGATTCTTAAATTCGATTTCTATTCTCTGCAAACCATTTCTACTCAATTTTTTCTCACCACTGTCTTCTTTCTTATGGCCTCCTGAGAAAGCACCACACACTCCACAGCATTAGTTCAGGTATGTGATGTCAGTGCTGCTCTGTGTAGCCACTTTTGTGGATCTGCACCCACCTGCGGCAAACTTTAATAAAAATCTTGTAAAGCTTATCTTGCTTGACTTACTCTTATCTCAAGCTTACTGTTTTTGGATTTGACCACAGCCCTTTATGACTTTTTATGCATAGAACCCTGATCTTTTTACATCCCATTTAGGATGCCAGGCTCCTATAATGTATCTGATCCCTAAAATAAACCTTTTTCAAAGTCATGTTGCTTTTCTGCATATCCTGGGTGGTCCCTTGCCCTTGGGCTGAGATATCTGTATTGAGTTCTCAAGTGGGTTTTCTCTGTTTCCTCAGATTCCACCAAGAAGACGCCCACAAAAGCCAGTGTCAACGTGGGGTAAGGCACAGACACCAGCCTCCTCAGACTGATCACCTGATGTCCCATCCCAGATCTGCTGCTGGAGGGAAGACAGACACACACCCAGTGGCTTCCAGGCATTGGCCTAGTCAGCTCTGCCAGGCTGTCAAGGGATCACTGACTTCCCCCAGGGGCTGGAGCTACACATCTAGAACTGAAGGGACACTGAAAACTGGATCTATAGGTCTTTCCTACCCCAAATACCAGCAGTACACCTGCTACTGGGGCTCCTATAGACTCAACCCAAGCAATGGCTAATGCCAAACCAAGAGGGCACTGGCCAACATCTCAAGTGCTATCAATCCCTAGAATCTCAGAGCCAAAGAGAAGAAAGCAGAGATGAGAAACAATTTCTTCTGCAATCCTTTAGAAAGGCAGGGTTTCACCACTATGAAAAAGCCACTGATTGACCTCATCAACCCAGATCCATTTTCCTGTATGGTAAGCAAAATGCACATTTTCTTCAATGTTCTGTACTTTTTTCAATGTTTTCATGGGTTTTAGAGGGAAGAATGACTTTTAGTTACCAGGAAACAACCTAGAGGTCAATTAGTAGGTCAACTGATAAACTGGGTTACCTGTGAGATGGAACATAACTCAGTGGGAAAAGGAACAAAAAACTGAGACATACAGCAATGTAGATGAATCTAAAAATAGGGATAACAGCTAACAGAAGTGTGGAAAAGCTAAAAGCTTTTCTTCCAACCTTTGGAACAAGACAAAATGCCCATTTTCACTGCTTTTATTCAACACAGTACTGGAAGTACCAGCCAGAGGAATCAGGCAAGAGAAAGATAGGGCACCCAAGCTATAAAAGAGAAAATGGAACTGTCACTGTTTTCAGATGACATGGTCTTATACAGAGAAGGCCTTGAATATTCCCAAAAAACTACTAAAGATAATAAACAAATTCAACAGTTTCAGAATCAAAATTAACACAAAAATCAGTGACTTTTTATGTGACAATAGTGAATTACCTGAATTGAGAATCAAGAATCCAACCTCATTTACCATAGCTAACGACAGTAACAAAAATAAAAACTAAGATTAAATGTAATCAAAGACATAAAAGAACTCTATAATGAAAACTACAAACACTGATGAAAGAAACTGAAGAGGACACCAAAAATAAGGGGGGGGGACGATATCTCATGTTCATTACTTGGAAGAATTAATGCTGCTAAAATGTCTATACTCCTGAAAGCAATCTACAGATTTGATGCAATTTCTGTCAAACAAAACATTCTTCACAGAACCACCAAAAAAAAAAAAGCTAAAATTTGCATAGGATTACACACACACACACACACACACACACATAAAACCCTAAATAGAGAAAGCCATCTTGACCAACTAGGACAAAGCAAGAGGCATTAATTACAGTATTATGTGACTTCAAAATACACTACAAAGCTGTAATAATCGAAACAACAATGTATTGGTATAAAACAGACACAACCAGCAGAACAGAATACAGATCTCAGAAGTAAACCCATACATCTATAGCCAACTGACTTCTAACAAAGTAACATGCATTGAAGAAAGCACAATCTTTTCAATAAATTTTGTTGAGAAAATTAGATATCCATGTGCAGAACAATGATGAAACTAGACTTTCTCTTACCAGTTGCAAAAGTCAACACAAAACAGATTAAAGACTTGAATGTGAGATCTAAAATGAAACTATGAAACTACTAGAAGAAAGCATAGGTGAAATATTTCAGGGCACTGAAATAAGCGAAGATCTTTTTTATTTTTTTTACAAGACCCCTGTCTTGGTTACTTTTCTCTTGTTGCTAGGACAAAACACCTAACACCCAAAATTAAGGAAGGTAAGGTTTATTTAGCTTACCGTTTGTGGAGGTTTCTGTCCATAATCAGCTGGCTCCAAGGAAGGGTGGGACAGGGGCAACACTTCAAGGCAGCAACCAGCAAAAGAGGCCAGAACGAAAAGGGAGAGAACAAGCATTTTCTCCTCCCTTATACTGTACACAGGTCACACACTCCTCTTCCAGATCGGGTATAGCACTCACAAAATCTCTTTGCCCTCCTCTTGGGCAGGATGAGGATGTTTACAAAGAACCCTGGCTCCCTGTTGAGTCTCTTAGTTAAACATCTAAACTGCTCAAGTTGACATAATGTGTCAACCATAATCACCCCAAAACACAAAAAATAAAAGGAAAAATAAATAAATGGGATTACATTAAGCTCAAAAGCTTCTGATCAGCAAGAGAAATAATCAACAGAGTGAAGGGCGAATTTAAAAATGTGTGATAGACTTAAATATTTCCAAAAAGACGACATACAAATGGCAAACAGGTCTATCAAAAATGCTCAACATCAGGGCTGGGATTAACTCAGGGGAAACACGGTTGGGTTGCATGTATAACTCCCTAGGTCCAATCCCCAACACACAAACACACACAGGCATGCATGTGTGCACAAAAATAGCCTCAACACCACTAAGCACCACAGAGATGCAAATCAAAACCACAATAAGCTATCACCTCACCCCAGTGAGAATGACTATCATGAAAAAGAATAAAGATAGCAAATGGCAGTGAGGATGTAGAGAAATTGGAACCTCTGCACACTGTCAGTGGGAATATAAAGCCATATGGAAAACAGTATGGAGGATCCTCAAGGAATTAAAAATAAAACTACCATATGATTCAGCTATCCCACCACTGGATATGTATCCAAAGAAGATAATATCAAAGAGCTACCTGCACACCCATGTCATTGCAGCACTGTTCATAATAGCCAAGATAAGGAAACAACCTAAGTCTCTATCAACTGATGAATGAAGAAAGAAAATGCAGTATATTGCTATGGCTTGGATACGTAATGTCCCCAAAAAACCCATGTGTAAAGGGCTTGGCCCATAGCTTGATGCTTTTGGCAAGGGGTGCAATCTTTAGGAGGCAGAGCCTAATAACAGAAGGAAGTTAGGACCCTGAAGGCATGTATTTGAAGTGAATATTGGGGCCCTGTCCCTTTCTTTCGTTGTCCTACAGCCACCGTGAGATATGCAGCTTTGCACATCGTATCCTTCCAGCCATGATGCTTTGCCTCACCACAGGCCCAAAAGCAGCGGCACCATCAGACCATGGACAAAATCCACTGAAACTGTGAACCATAATAAATTTTTTCCTTAAGTTATCTCATGCGTTTTGTCACAGTGATGGAAAGCTAATACACATATATGCCATTGAATACTATTCTGTCATAAAATTAATGAAATCCTGACATTTACAATGACACTGATGGAATTGGAGAAACCGATGGAATGACATTGATGGAATTGGTGGTTGCCTGAGGTGGGGGAAAATAAGAAGGAAGCAGAGGTGGGGAAAAGTTGATCAGGGGGTACTAAGTTAGAGATAGATAGGAGAAAGACATCCTGGCATGACATAGTACAGTAGGATGACTGTAAAAAATAATAATGTACTATATACAGTATCTCAAAAAGCTAGAAGGAAGGAATTAGAATGCTTTAACCATGTGAAAATGATCAATGTTCGAGGAGACAGATGTGTTTACCCTGATTTGAACACTATTGTATTCATACATTGAAATACTACATTGTAGCCCATTAATATGAAAAAATTATATATGTAATTACATGCTTTTAAATAAATTTAAATTTAAAGCAGACACATAACAGAATATACTATATGACTCCATTTATATAAAACTTTCAAAAATGCAACCCACCTAGTGGTGGAAATCAGATCAGTAGCTATTGCTGAGAGGGAATACAGGGAGTGGCCAGGGAGAGGCTTGCAGGAGCACAAGGAGACTTGTGGAGCGTGATGGAGACTATACTCATTTTGATGGTGGTGATGGTTTCACTCATGCATTAAGACATATTCATCAAATATGTCCCATTCACTAAATGCTAATTTTATCTCCATAAAGCTATAATCAGTTCACTGGTTAAATACACTCAGTGTGACTCTGCAACATCTCAGGCACAAAGGCCTATTGCAGGATTCCCACACACAATTGGTGGACCCCAGTGTCTAAAGCTGGCTAAACATCCAACTTTTGGTGGTGGAGGGAAGGTTAACCTCATGTCATCACTGATCCCTCTGCACAACACAGCGGGACCCTTCTTGTCGGGAGTGGCACTGACCCAAAATTATACAGGTCTGTGGTGGTCTCTTCAAAATGGAGCAGCAGGGTCTATCTCCCCTGCCTCTGACCTGGGCGGCTGTGACTGCTTCAGCTAGTTCAGCACAGCAGAAGCAATCCTCTGCAGGCCCAGAGGCTGGTACTGCTGCCTGGCTTACCGCAACTCTTGCACACGGAGCCCTGAGTAGCCATGGAAGTCCAACGACTACCATGCTGCCCAGAGGTCAGCCACACAGGCTATGCCTAGATGCTCCCATTGGTGGTTCTAGCCTTCAAGCCCTCCACCCTCAGGGCCAAATACATGAATGAAGGCATTTCCAGATCACTCCAGCTCCCAGACGCCATAGAGCTAGCTCCACTGTGCCCTGTCTGAATCCCCGGCCCACAGAATAAGAAAGCACATTAAAACAGCAGTTCTGAGCCTCTAAGCAGTGGGGTGATGTATTACATAACTATAGTAACAGACAGCAGTTGATGCAGTAATATTTTGGTTTCTCCCATGTTTGAGCTAAATAGAAAGTCTTATGCCCTGCTATGTTTCCAAAGCCCAAAACAAACACAGAACAGCCCTCTGTGTGACCTGGGCATCATGGGAGAATACAGGTCCAAAGAACTGCTCGCTTAAGCATGGCCTTGGCTTGCACAAGACTCTCCAACGCCCATAGGAAAATGGGAGGAAGCAGCTAGGAGAGGATAGATCAGCACTGAGAACCATTTGTGGACGAAGGCCCCTCCGGGAGTCTGGCCCAGGGGAAAATGGCAGAAATGGACAAATTTATTTAGGCCACCGAAGGGGGTCTGGGCAGGATTGCCCCATTCTGACATGATGTGTCTGCCTCTGGGGACCACACAACACCCATGGAGTTATTACCAGCCCTACTCTACTCTTCTCCTTGGACAGAGTGAGACATCCCAGAAGGTCCAAGCAGGACCACCAAAGTCCTTTTAAGAAGTCTAATGTGCCTGAGCCATGGACCCCAAGGATCACAGCACTTGCAGCTGCTAGACCTAGAAGCAATGCTAGGGTCCATTTTCTGCTACTGTAATGAACTTCCCAAGGCTGGGAGCTTTCTAAAGAAAAGAGGTCTCTTTATCTCAGTCCTGGTAATTTAAGGGCCTGGCACCTACAGTGATCCCACTCTGTGAGGACCTCGTGGTGGAACTGCATGTGGGACAAAGAGATCACGTGTTGAGAACAAAAGCCAGAGGAAGACAGGGATGTGATGAGGTGTCCATCAGTCCCTTCTGAGGGTACTCAGGGACCTAATGACCTCTCAGTAGTCCCCACATTACCACACTGCAGACTTTTGAGGCGACAGCACGTCCACACCAAACCATATCAGACCACCTCTGCAGCTGTCAGTGAAGATCTGCCTGAGATGCCAACACAAAGGGAAATCAAAGCAAGAATGGTAAGAGGAGGGAAAAAGTCCCAGTCATACTGCTGCCAATCCTGGCTCCAGTCACAACACACTCATCTGCTAGACCTTTCACATGCCAGTAAGTGCCTCCCTCTTTATTTGTGCTTAGCTTGAGATGGACAAAGGTTTGACCAACACAGGCCCCCTCCTGCCTTTTGTCTCCAAATACGCCTTTGTGTTTATCCAGCTGGAGGAGGAACCACACAGCTTTACAGGGATGGAAACAGCTGATCACTTAAGGAGGGGAAAATGTGATAACGGATGTCATATGCTGGGCATGGTGCCAGGTGTGTGGCCGACATCCCCATGTAGTTCTGGAATGGCTCCCACAAACCCTCTGTACACGAGGTCACCTCCCAGGTCCAGATGGAACCTGTCACCCTGCCATGAACACCCAACACAGCCACACCTGGGAAAGAACCTCGGTCGTGCATAAGGGTGCCACCTCATCAAAATTCCAATTTAGACAAACAAATTATATTTTTATGAAATATACAAAATCAAACAACAAGCATGTTATTCCGAGCAGCTGGTACATATCCTGCCAAATCACCCCAGACAGGACGATTCACTCCAGATCCTTTACAATGGTAAGTAAGCTCATCTTCTTAATTTAAGATTTGATTCACTTTATAAAAATCTCACTTTATAAACAACTTTTCAGTGACATCTATTACTGAAAACATCACAGCCCTGTAGCAGAACCATCTCTGTTTTCCCTCTCCACATACACAGGCAGCTCACACGCAATCCACTAAAGGATTTGGAGCAGCCTTGTCAAAAAGTTATTATAAAATATTTTATTTTATCTGGCAGCCAAAAATGATGTGCAGTTGTCTGGAACACAGGCCGCTAGTGGTTGCCTGACACAGACAACCGAAAGGAAAAAAGTGGAAGGGGACAGTTGTAAATCTCAGAATCCCCAAATACGAAGCAAGTGGCTCAATGCCATGGTCGCGTGCTGGAAGAATCCTCAGACCTCTGGAAGAAAATGCCCACGTCACTCATGCTGGCCATAGCTAAACGAGTTGGACTATTACTTGAATGGTTTGTCTTTTTTTTTTTTTTTTTTTTTTTGTTGCTGTTGCTAAGTGCGCTCTCTTTTTAGGTAGTTAGTGGTGTGCTCGAACTCCAAGTAACTACTCTTTAATACGGTTGAAACTGGAATGTCTTCAAGAAGTCTGTACCATCAGCGCTGGAATCCGTAAAAAAGTCATGGGAAAGGAAAACAGAATCCAGGACTCAGCCATCCAACTCCACTCTGGCTTCCCCTCCCAGCTACTTTCTCCACCAGACAATCCAGCGTGGAGTCACCGGGGAGTCTGACCCAGCAGCAGGGAGGGCCAACTCTGGGGACACAGGGACACATCTCCTTGAGCAGGGCACATCATGGACACATGACACCCTGGTCACAGAAAGTCGGGAAGCTGCAGTGGACTCCCGGCCAACAGTCCCTGTTCTTGTTTCTGCCTAAGTCCCTGTGTCCCCAAGTCCAGCAATTATCTGGCCCTTATTGCAGGCAGACAATGTGCTGGCAATGGTAGGGTACTGTCTTCAAACATCAAAATCCCAAGGAAAGCTATGTTTTCAGTCTCATCGTCCCTGTTTTCTACAAAGGCTGGAAGCTCTATGCCAACAGAACACCCCTTCTGTCATCACTGTCCCCACATCTCTTTGCCACTCACTGTGACGGGGATGAGCCCCATGTTGCAGCCTTGACAATAACTTCACAAAGATGGGAGACTTGGAGGAGACACACCTGCTCACAGTCACTGCTGAGCACACATGTAGAGCTAGGACTCAGGCCTCCCTGACACCGGGGTGTGTCGCACTCTCCTGGCTGCTATAGAGTCCTTTCTGTCTCCAAACCCATCCCCATTGGCTTTGTGTAACCTCCGAGGCCTATAAGAAGCCAGGGGTGTGGATAAAGTACAAAGGTAGGTGTGACACAGGCCATCCTTCTCTGAAATAATCCTGCGTGCAAATCCATGTGAAGCCCAGCAGAGCTCACAGCACAGCTCAGATCTCTCAGCCCCAGAGAGCAGCTGCAAACCCAGAGACCTGAGATCTTCCCTTCGCTCCTCTCCAGAGCCCTCGGCACCTGCCCAGTCTGCAGAGGGGCCCGTGTGGCTCAGCCGGTTGCTGGAAGCTCTCTCCCCACGCTGCCCCTCCTCACCAGCCCCCTCCAGGGCCCAGAGTCCCTCCCAGAGGCAGCTTCCTGGCAAGACGTCAGGGAGAGGGAACAAGGATTTGGGGCAGATGATCTGCTAGCAAAGGACACTCTTGTCCCTCTAGATGCAAATGCACACACCACTGCAATAGCCATGCTGCCCTTTGTGCTGGAAAATATACATTTTCTCTGAGGAAGACATTTTCTCAAACTCGGAGGCGAACTCACCAGGCCTCTAACAGAAACTGACTGAGGCCTCAGCCCTGGTGAACCCCTGAGGACTCAACACCAGCAGGATGATTAACTGCCTCCCAGAAAGGAAGCCAACAGGCCAAATGTGACTCTGCCGATACCCTCAGGGACAGGGTAGGCAGGATGCCAGAGGACGGAGCTCGCTCGCTCGCTGCTGACTGTCAGCCCCACACAGGGAGAGAAGGTGGAAGGGAATTAAGTCTGCCTCAAAAGCGGAGTTGGAAAAGCAACAGCCGGCCTTGGCAGGGGAGGATAACAGTTTATTTTCTGAGAGTAGCTGTATTTCTGTAAATATTGACATAAAGCATGGCTCATTCCCTGTGGAGGGCCCCAAAAGGCCAAGCAGGCACACCCTAAGAGACCCATGGGATCCCAGGCTATAAGCTCTGTCCCTGAATAAATTCTATTTCCTGGGAGAGAAGAACCCCCCTCACCCCGTTTTTCCCTCCCCAACCCCAGGGTATCCCTAAGCACAGCCAGAGCGGCAGTGCCCACTCAAATCTGGCCAGCTCCGACAGAGGCCAGACCTGTGTCTCTTCCCAGCTGATCCCAGGTTCCAGCCACGCCACTGCTGAAGCTGACCACCAATGATGCCTGACGTTTTCTGCCTCACTGGGCGGGAACACTCCCAGCTTTATTGGGCTTTTCCCCCTCAGCTTCGTTGTCTAGCTCTGTCCAAAGCCAGTGACAGAGAGTTTGATCTATGACTTGCTAATGGATTGAGAAAGGTACAGGCTCCTTCAGCCCGGGGGCGGTTTGTGCAACCCCATACCAGTTCCAGTGAGCGAATTCCCTGTCTGGTCGTGCACGAGAAATTGCCTGTTGCCTTGGAAAAAAAAAAAAAGCAGTGCAAAATGAACCCGCTGCATCTGCAGCTGGAAATCACCCAAGCAAACCGGGCAGCAGCTGTCCCGAGGAGACTTTCTGCTGGGCTTCTCCATGAGAAATGAGTATACTGAGAAAGCTACACTTCTTCGCAGAGGAGGAAAAGAACACAACTTCGAGCCATTTCTGAAAAAGACCAGAAAGTGTCTCTTCTTCCCCTTGACTCCGGTGGACTTGCTGGCCTGGGGCCTCTGGCTGGGAGGGAAGCTGGGGCGTACACTCCTCTGCTTGGTCACACATTCTCCCTGCTCTCACCCTTGGAGGGAACAAGAGGGCTGCTGATTCAAAAATCAGACACTTCTGCGGGAGTTGGCAGAGGCCTTGCTCTCCAGCCCTGCCGCCTCCTGGAACTCACTCAACCGCCTGGTCGGGGCCTTCTGGGGGCCACAGCCCTCCCCCAGCCTCAGGGCCGGAGGGCTGCCAGGAGCTTCCCTGAGCCACCTGGACAGCCCCAGCCAGCATGCACTTTAAATAATAAACTATGCATTCTTGATCCGTCTGCAGCTCGAGGCAGATTTTCCTATTTAAGCTGGAAGCTCCTCTGCTTTGAGTTACTGAAGGAGGGCGGGCATGAGTTGCATAATAGTCCGGCGGAAAACTGGGGAGAGACGGCGCAGCTCCTCATCCAGTTCCTCTGTTTGGAGGAACTGCATGTGGGAAAAAGGGTTCAGGCACATATGCAAAAGGATGGCATGATGTCTTTTTCTTTCTTGTTTCAATACCGGGAGATACAGCATTTCTTTCTCCATCAATGAGAATATTTAAAAAGAGACCCAATGTGTTTGTCCTACAGTGCTGTTTCTGTGGTCTGACATGTCCAGCAGATAAATGCAAAAGGAAAAAAAATGAACACTGTGACTGCAATGCTCAGACTAGCAAAAACAAGGATATGTATTTAGGGCGTGCAGTAGGTGGCCCCGAAGATGCCCACCTCCTAATCCCCAGGAGCTATAAGAACGTTTAACTGAGCTGGGGAAAGAGACTCTAGAGCTGTGATTCTGAATTCTGAAACGCAAATGTTAGCCTGGAATACCTGGTCGGGCCTTGGTGTGTCCTCTTGAGAGGGAGGCAGAGGAAATATGGTCACAGAACTGTCTGGGTGATGTATCGTGGGAAAGACTCTTTCCTGGCTTTGAAGATAAATAGGGCCCGTGAGCCAAGGAATGCAGGTGGCCGCTAGAAGCTAGAGAAGGCAAAGAACTGGGTTCCCTGGAACCTCCAAAAAGGAACAAAGGGTTGCAAACACTTTGAGTTTGGCCTGATGAAACTGACCTCAGACTCCTGACTTCCAGAACTGTAAGGTAATATGTTTGTGTTGTTTTAGGCCACTAAGTGTGTGGTAATTTGTTACAGCAGCAATAGCAATAGCCTGAGCCCTGCCTTCCAGACAGAGTGCCTTGGACTCAACCAATACAGCACACAGCAGGTAAAGTTAAGTGTGATACTCAAAATATAGACAAAGCTCTTTGGAATTCCAAAACACCCACATGAGGGAGGCAGGGTGAACTCACTGGAGAAGGTGATGCCTGAACTGAGCTTCCAAAAAACAAGATGAATTTCCAAGGACCAAAAAGATCATTCCCTAAGCCAAACTATACCTCTCCTATCCCAAAGACCCTGTGACCCAGGAATTTGTATCTGGTTTGTACCACATTAAGTAATAATTTCTGTACTAAATATATCAAGTAAATGGTACCTTTATATACTTTCATTGGAAAGTTGCTAAGAAAACACAATTAACCAAAATTGATCCCATAAGCAATACAAAGCTTAAGCAAGCCAATTTTTTATAGACGAAATAGCGAAAGTTACAAAGAAACTACAGTCACAAAAAAGCACTAAGCCAAGATAGTCCCACTGGGGATTGTACCAAACCTTCACAGACCAGACAGATGATTCATAAATTGTTCCAGAGCACTGAAAACAAAGGAATGATTCCACAGAGCTAGTGTAAAATTAATACTATACTCAGAATGAGTGCATGCGTGCACGCACACACACACACACACACACACACACAAAATACCACATTACTGGGGGCCCAAAAAACTTTTTAAAAATTAGCAAATGTAATATCATTTTAAGGAAATAATACATCACAGTTAATTGGGATTTATCCCAGAAGTTTAGGTTAGCACAGTGTTAAACTATTAACATAATATACTGTATTAATATATCTGAGGAAGAAGATCAAATGCATATCTCCACAATGCTGTAAAAGCCTTTGTAAAACTCAATATCCATGGTCTGATTATAAAAATCATATTCACACTAGCCAAGTCTGAGACAGTTGGAACATCACAGTAATTCTGAATGATACTCAAGGAATCAAATAAAAATCAACAAATTCCCACAGATTAAAAATTAATAAATGAGAGAGAAGGGTAGGCACTCCTTGTAGGAGACTTACTAAAAATACTGGCAAAATCATGGGAATTACAAAACCAGCATTTCTTTTAGAGAGATTAAAAGAAAACAAAGTAAAAACTAAATAAAACAGAAATGATACAGGAGTTCAAAACAAGCTGATAGGAAATTAACAATAGTCACTATATTGCATAGCATTATCTTCAAAATAGTTGCTCAGATTATAAGACATGGGCATGCGAAACAGATCAAATAGCATCAGCAATCACATCTTCCTTCCCTGATCGAATAGGATCAATAATAAAATTATCTTAGCATTTCTATGCCATCACAGTAATAAGCAAGTCTGCCCAATGAATCATGAGATGCCAAAAATAGTGTTTGATGAAGAACAAAATATTCACATGGTCTCAAAGTATCCTCACAAATTACTTGCTAATTATATATGGAAAGATAAAAGCTTTACAGTGGATTAACCTAGAAACACAATCTTAACCGAGTCATAAATACTGACATTTCCAATAACAGGACCAACGCACTGCATGTGCCTCCCCACAGATGACAGGAATCAGGGAGATAAACTTTGCTGGCGGTGGGAAAGAGATCTGGGCCTGGGGAAGATAAGAGGGTAGGGAGAGAGGGAGAGAAAAGGGAAGTAAAAATAATTAAGATGCAATGTGTATACATATCAGTCCCCTGAGATTAATAGATTGTGTCTGGCAAACATATACTGATAAAAAAAATTTAAAGATGCACTGACAGGAACACAGGATCACTTCCAGGTTTTTCCTTCTGGAAATGCATAACCTAAATCAGATCATGAGGAAGCACCAAGAAAAAAAAAAAATGGAGACATCCTACGAGATACCTGGTCTGTACTACTCTTTTTTTTTTTTTTTAATGGATGGGAAATAGGAATCAGAAAATACCAATATTATGGAACTTATCTAGATTGGAGAAAACTATGGCAAAGCGAAAACCGAATGCCACGTTGGACGCTAGACTGAATTCTGCACCAAGACAAGACATTACTAGGACTACTAGAAAACTTCAAATACAAATGTTGCATCAATGTTATATACTCTATGATTATCCCCATGGTTAGTAAAAATTCCAGAAAGTATAAAGTATGTGTGGATAAAGAGCCTATCTGCAGATTACTTCCTAGGAGAGTCAGGAAAAATTGTGTGTGGCAGGAAAGAAGCTTGGAGAAGCTAGAAGGGAAAAAGGGATCCAAAAAACAAAGCAAATCAGGGAAAATGTTAAAGTGGGTAACAGGCACACCAATACTCTTTGCAACTATCTCAAATAAGAAGCAAACAGAAAGTACGGGGGGAAATACCAGTAAAGGGAACAAGAGTAAGAAAACAAAAAGAGCTTAATTATATTTGAGCCTAGGTGACTGGAAATAATTGGGTAGGAATCTTGGATATGAGGCCCGCAGGGCCAGGACTCATTAGACAAGGATTTGGTTCCAAAACGCCCAGTCCTGGAGAGCTGTGGACCTGTAGCCGACCACTGATGCACAGCTGGGGCCTGCAGAAGATGAAGGTTCAAGACAGAGGCCAGGCATCCTTGAAGGGTTTGCTGGGACAAGAATGTGAGGATCCCAAGAGAGCCAGAAAAAGTGCAGCAGAGACAGATCACAGCTTGGTGAAGCCGGAAACCACTGGCAACACCCCAGGACAGAGCATCTCGTACACCAAGGACTGCGAGAGGGACAAAGTGCAAGGAAGCCCAGTTGCCAAATGTCACTGAGCACTGGGAAAACGACAGAGAACAAACCGCAGGCTGATGCAAGGGTGTCTGGGCAGCTTCCAGGTGGAATGCTTAGTCCTACTGTGAAAGGGTACTGCAAGTGCGGGGCTGCGGCCAGAAGCCGGCCAGCGCGAGTGCAAAGCAGGACTTCTGTGTAGCACCGGGTGTGGACCTCAGGTGCAGAAAAGTACTGAATAAACAGAAAGCTTCTCTGCATCTAAACACCACCCCTTCCTGCTGTAGAGTCTCAGGTGTCAGCCTGGTGGCCGGGTTCTCACCCAATCTCCTCTCTCCCTCCATCTTTTCAGCAAACACTGGGGGAATCAGAAAGTCCTTCCACCCCAGACACCTCCTGTGGACGTGGGGTGGGAAGGAGAAGTGATGGCGACTGTGGAGCCTTTCCCTAGGACACATCCAGAACACCACTGGCAGTCAGCCTTGGGTCTATGTGATCGCCACGGGATGTCATCTCGGGGAGAACAGGGACATGTGTCTCCTGCTGGATCCTTAGCGTCTATGACAGAGCTCAACACACTGGGTGAGTGGATGAATTACTGCCCTCAATGAGAAGGAATGTTACAAGTATAGAGGTCTAAAAATAAATAAGCAGTCAGCAGTTTTGAGAAAACTCACTCAACACACACCCAATCACTGAAAGCACGAAAGCAGAAAGGATACAATTCACATTTGCATCAAGATTCATGTAGATGCTTCCCCATCCCTGGCTTATCCTATTTCTTACTGTCCAGGGATCTGACCAGAAAGTAGGGCCTCTAAGAGGGAGCGCAGGCACACAGGTGGGTCCCCCCAGGAGAGAGGGGGCTGCTGGGAAGGCCCAGGTCTGCCAGGCTTAACGTGCCTCCAGAGACCTCTGAACTACCCCTGCTGAAGGACTGCATATTTGAAAAGGAACAGTACAACAGAGATTAACTGGCTGTTCCCGCAGGTTTTTTAACCTGAATATGTGGGGTTTATTAGGAGGTAACAAGCTTTTGCCACTCATTAACATTATTGTTAAATGGCCAAGCATCCTGACCTGTGCACGGATGGGTTTCCCTGATGGCTGCCTCCCGGGATGCCCCCCCCACATCCTGCCATTACCCCTGCCCCATGGCCGCTGCAGGGGCAGCGCATGCTAACGGCACCCCTCCCCCAGCACTTGGCTTTGGCCTTTCCCTCTTGGCAGGCTCTCGCGCCTGTCTCCACAAAAGCAGCCCGTGCATCTGGAGGCTGAGAGCCCCTGGACAACACTCCAGTGCTCACCATCCCTTTGCATGGGGAATGAGCCCCGAAGATTCATGTGTTAAAGACCCCAGGGTGGCGCTATTGGAAGGTGGTGGAACCTTAATGAGGTGGGGCCCACTGGAAGTAAGTGAGGTCACTGGGGGCACAGCCTGGAAAGAGATTGTGGGATCCCAGCCCACACCTTGCTCTGTGTCTGCGAGGTGAGCAGTTTTGCTCTGCCACAAGGTCCCACCATGACGTGTGGCCATGCCACAGGCTCAGAGGTGATGGGCCAATCGATCACAGACCAAAACTTCTAAAACCGTGAGCCATAATAAACCTTTCCCAAGTCGGCTATCGCAGGCATACATTATAATAAGGCAAGCAACTACCACAGAGGCAAAGCTCTAGGCGCCTTCTGTGCTCATTTCATCTGATCCAGGCTTTTTACCAGTAGCAACAGTGCACACGGGCACACACACACATGCACCTTCCACTGGATTTTCCTATGAATTCCATGGATTTTCCTCTTCCCTGTCTCTCCCCACTGCTTCCTGGAACCTCTCTCCACCCCATATTAATCACCTGCACCAAAGTCCGTATCTCAGGTTTGGACTTCAGTGAGTCCACCCTATGGACCTCTTCCATGGAAAGATGCTAACTTTGTATTTTAATTATGCTTTTGTTATAGTGTGGTCGGTCAGATGGCTCCCACCAAAGCCTCATGTAATCATGGACGGGGCTGAGTCTAGCATTCCTGATTGGTTTGTTGTCTGGTGCTGAGATTGGTGGTGTGAGTGTGGCACCTGCCCAGGGGTGGAGCCGACATACAGCATAAGGGTGGGAAAAAGGCATGTGTCTCTCTCTTGTCAGTTCATTTTGCTGTTTGGCAGCCACCATGAATGGTGTTACTGCCACACATGCTGCCTTGGAGCCAGCTGAGTATGGACTGAAACTCCCAAGAACTGTAAGAAATAAACCTTTCCTTCCCTAATTTTGGATGTCAGTTATTTTGTCTCAGCAACAAGAGAAAAGTAACTAAGACAGCTATCTACCTTGGGTTTCAATGACACTTGTACCTGATAAAAGCATACGAGCATTAATTCTTGTAAATCTCAGAAAGCTGGTGAAGTATTCACTCTCTTCTATAGATGAAGAAACACAAGCATAAGAGAAACTAGCTGGTTGGTGACAGCCCCTCCATGTACTAGAAGTGTCCGAGTGCCCTAAGGCTGCTTAGGCCTGTCCGCCACTCTGTCCTCTGCCACCTGCATAGACAGCAATGGGCAGTGTCCACTCCACAGTATCCATCCAGATCCAGCTGCACACAGTCATAAAGCCTCAGGGAACAATAACAGCAAGAATAATGATTTTACAGAGTGACATAATTCAGTTTTAATTTTATTCTTCCCAAAGGGTTATTAACATGTATCTTCCACCTACCCAAATACCTCCAAAGAAAATCCAAAAGATTTCCCCAGTCATTTGTCTGAAAAAGAAAGAAAAATAAGATCAAGGGACGTGGGTAAACATGTGGTTCAGATAAACCCAATGGCAGGATTGGAGATTCTCCTCAAAGCTTGTGAAAATTAAACTTGGAAGGCAGCAGCAAATGCAGAAATGATCACTACTGAGCACTTGCCATGCAAAAGCTGCCCGGGAGCTTTTCTAGGAAGACGCTGAAGTCCAAGAAATGCCCCCCTGAGGACTTCCAAAACATTCCCAGCTTCAAGGGCTCAGAGGTATGTGGGTCCCTCTGGTTATCTAGGAAAGAACCTCTTTTAGATCTCTACTCACAGGGAGCCCTGCTCCCTCCAGGCAGCCTGAAACACAAATCAGGATCACTGCAGGGCCACATTAGGACACAGCACCCAAGAAACGCTCTGCACAGTGCCTGAGGTCACCCCGACATGCCAGGGAACAAACTCAATTTCATACAGTGCGTAAATGAGTATTTTCTTCAGGCCAGACTGAGAAAGGATATAGCACTTGTACTCCAGGTCAACAAAAGAGTGACTGGCTACTGAGGTGTCCATGTGGTTTTCCTCCTGTGGTACTGTGACCAGCTTGCCTTTGATGTCCTTGTGCTGTGGGTGCTTTGCGGGACACAGGACGGAAGCTGTCACTGCACAGATGCCATTCTTGGCTTTAGTGTCTTAGACCTGAGCTCTCAGAAGAGTCACATTGGGCCGTGAGGTCAGGGGCAGGGGCTGAAGCTGCAAGAGCAGAGCAGGACGGGGAAGACCTTGCAAGCCTGGGAATGGCCCAGTGGGAGCTCTGAGATGCTGGAAGGTGCCACACAGCAGGGCAGCACACCTGAAGCTGGGCCTTGTGCACTGTGGCTCTGCCAGGAGGCCCCTTCACCACGGTGACACAGACACGCTGGAGCTATTTAAGGGCATCCTTGGGACTTAGTGTGCTTTTCAGCAGTGACCGCAAAGCTAGGAGGACTAAGGAGCTGTTTTGCGAGTCCTGCACCCATAAGGCCCCAGATCACTTGCACCGCACGGGAGAGAAGGAACTTCCTTAATGACAGAGGTGAGGAGTCCCAGCACAGGTAGATTTGCCTTTGAGATGATGAGATTATATGGTGTTCTTTCTATACTTGACTCTGAGGGGTAAACAGCAGTGGTGAGGAGTACTGTTTTCAGGAATATTGAATGGAATATCGTCAGATAACTACAAAGACTTAGAAATACAAAATGTAACACATACCCATCCTCAAAGTGTTCTACTGCCTACTATGGTCTAAATATTTGTGTTCTCCTGCCAAATTCACCCACTGAAACTTTACCTCCACAATGGGATGGTATTGGGAGGTAAGGGCCTTTGACAGGGGATTATGTCATGAGGGTAAATTCTTCATGAGTGGAATTAGTGCCCTTACAAAAGAGGCTCAGGTGTGTGCCCTTGGCCTTTGCACCATGTGAAGACACAGCAAGGGCCAATTATGAGGAGCAGGCCCTCGCCATACACAAAATCTGTATGGTCTGGTCTCCAGGACTGGAAGAAATTTCTGGTTTATAAGACACTTGGTTTATAACACTTTGTTATACCAATCCACTTGGATTAAGACAATGCCTTCACCAAATGCAACGTACAGAGAGAGAAATCTCCACAAACTAGAAATACAGAGAAATTTCATACCTCTGACAGTACATGAGGGATCTGCAGCCACCACAACTTAGCAGCTAAGAGGCCCAAATACTGGCCAAAAAGGTGAGGGGCCGTGGTTAGCCACATGGAGATGACTGGTGAGAAAATATCAGCAACAGAGGGGTCAGCAACCTCAAGAAATTCAGTAGGGGGAATCATTTGAAAAAGACTTCAAATAATTGTGCTAAAAATACACAAACTGATAAAGGATGGGTAAACCACTGAATGAAAAGTCCAGCATGAACATAAAATAACTGGAAAAATCCAATTCTACTTACATTGTGGGACGATTCCTATGTAGAACAGACTGTAGCCAGTGATAAAATGATTGAACCAACACATGAGCTACTGCTCAAGATACAAATTTTGTAGCCAATTTGAATTCAACACAATGAAGTTCTGGCTAAGTACTTTTCAGAGGGAAAGCATCCAGAATCTCCACAGCATTTTATTTACGATATCCAAAACATAACCCAAAATTACTTGACAGAGGAAGAACTAGAAAGATGTGACCCATTTTTAAGAAAAAAGTCAATCAATGGAGCCAAACCCCCAAATGATCCAGGTATTAAGCCACCAGAAAGGAATATAAAATCAACTGTTATCACTGTTCTCAAGGACTTAAAGGAAAATGCGCTCATGGTGAATGAAACACAGGAAATCTCAGTAGAGAAGACTAAAACTGCAAAAAAGAACCAAATGGAAATATAATATGGGCCACATGCTCCAATCAGAGAATTATAAATCATTTTTAAATGGCAAAATAACCCATATACCGAAAAACTATATCGACATTTATAGCACAGTGAAAAATGTAACAATACTTTGTGCCATACATTTTGCTCAGGTGCATTAAATTTAAATAACTGTACAAAATATATACACTTACCATCACTCTTTTTTAAGTAAATAAACTGAGACACTTTTAAAGGGTTAAATAAATCACATGGTAACTCGAACTGATAGTTGGTGAAGGCAGTATTTTAAAGCCAGTAAACCTATCTGTAAATTCTCAACCACTATATTGCACTGTCTCTCTAGGAACAACAACAACAGAAAAAACCTATTATATAAATTGGAGAACATTAAGAACTGGAAATATTAATATCAGCTAAAGACATGCCTACAAGGAAACGTGTAGTCTTAAACATATACATTAAAAATGAAGACAGAATAAATTTTAGTGAGTTAGGTATTCTACTTAAGAAGTTAGAGAAAAAAACAATAACACTAAATATAGAGAACATTTTAAAAATAATAAATATTAAATAAAAACAATTAGACCAGCTATGGTGGCACATGCCTGTACAGTAGTCCCATCTACTAGAGGCCAAAAGTTTGGAGATCAGCCTAGGAAACAGCAAGATCTATCTAAAAATAATAGCTACAACAACAACAAAGATAGAAAAATAAAACAAGTGGGAAAAAATAGAACAAAAAAGAATGAAAATTAAGGAAGGAAATGGAAAACAAACAGTAGTAGGAAAGAAAAATAAATCAAAGCTAGTTATTTGAAATAATTAATAAAATACACACACCTCTGCAGTTAACATGGAAGAACTAGAGTTGTGTTTATTACCATGGACAAACCTGGAAAGCGTTGTGAGTGGTAAGTGTAGTATGAAGTTACTTATGTAAACTTAAAAATCCAATATACAGTCAGTTTATGACTGTATGTACAAAGTATAAAAATATGGATAGGAGGACTCACATCAGCTTCACAATAGGGGACCCTTCCTGGATAATAAAGTGGTGTGGTGAACCGTCAGTCATAGCCATAAACCTGCATTTCTTTTAAAATAAGAAAAAAGTTCTGAAGCAACTATGGCTTAATCCAAATGCCACGTATGTGGCTTTCTATGCTTTGTTTTGTGGCCTGAAGTCCCATGGCTAGCAGTAACTTTGTACCTGCTACACCTGTTTGTTTCTTTACTATCTATCTCCCTGGCCAAACTGTCCATTCCCCGCAGACAGGGACCACCCTGTGTCATGTGCACCACGCCCAGCACCCAGAGGGTCAGCGGGAGGGAAGGTTTAAGCATCTGACCTGGACAGGTAACTTCTAGTCTAGATGAGCTAAGGTTCCTGGGTTCCACTGTGGATTCACTCATGAGGCAAGAATGGCAGAACCACGGATGACGACAAGAGCCTCCGGCACCCTGCTCAGACCTCTGAAGGACCCCTTTCTCTCCCAGTTAATCTAGAACAAGGCACTTTGATAACACAGAATGGATATATAAGAACTATAACCATGGAA
The DNA here is from genome assembly GCA_004363535.1 of Dasyprocta punctata. Classification (NCBI taxonomy): domain Eukaryota; kingdom Metazoa; phylum Chordata; class Mammalia; order Rodentia; family Dasyproctidae; genus Dasyprocta; species Dasyprocta punctata. The sequence goes on along the minus strand of RJWM01013006.1, from coordinate 26,397 downwards.
GCTGCAACAACAGCTCATCCTTATTAGCTGCAAAAGGGGACATAAGCGCAGTGTCTTCCAGTATAGAACGCTAAGCAGTAGGTCACACTCCGTGGCAAATGAGGCAAGAAGCTCAGAGAGGCTCGGTTCTTTCTAACTTGCCTGAGGTGACCCAGATCCTCAAATGTTCATCAGTAAAACTGAAAAAAGATGACCACCCAACCACACTGTCCACCCTTACAGACAGCTCATTTCTAATTTCATTTTTTTTCCACTTTCTAGGCATTTGTGCGAGTTCCCTTGAACACGGCCCCCAGTGAGGCCAGAGGTGGAACCACCAGCCCTCATGGGCAGTCCTCTTCTGCGGTGGCCCAGAGAAGCCCATGAGATGAGTGTCATCTGCTCAGCATGACAGATGAAAAATCTGAAGTTGGTATGACCTGAATAATGTCCTGTCCCCAGATTCATGCATCCTAACTCACCATTGGCAGAATCTGACTGCATCTTTAGAAAGTTTTTTTCTGGAAGCAATTCAGCTAAAATAAGGTCACAAGGGTGGGCTCTAATCCAATGTGACTGGTGGCCTTATAAGTGCAGATCTGGATAGGGAGAGAGACACAGAGCAAGACCACGGGAAGCCACACAGGGAAGATGGCCACCTACACATCAAGGAAAGGCTTGGAACAGATGCCCCCTCACCACCTCGAAAGGAAGCAATGCTGCCCATACTTTCATCTCAGGCTCTGTATGTATGCACGCAGCTTGTTTTTTTTACACTTACTGGAGAGCTAAGGTCTAGAAGTTAAGAGGAAGAGGAACTAAGAACTGTACAAAGACCAGCAGCCACGCTCACCCTTGGGCAGGTGAAATGAAGAACTGATAATCTACTCATGGCTGTGGGTTGGATGATGGAGTAGACCTAGAGGACAGGTGTCATAACTCTACCCCTGCAGACTCACCAAGTGTGTGGTGGCCTGCAGGAAGTCAGGACAAAAATGGAAGGTGGAGCAATAAGCTAGTCACATGGGGACTAGGGTCTGTGCTCTTCAGAAGCAGCAATTGGATCCTGCCTCATTACATCTGAAAGCAGTGAACTGCAATCCGAGCCAACCCTCCCAAGTCCCTCTTCACATATCAAAGACATCCCTAATGTTTCATCAGTTTGATTTCTGCCATTTCCAACCTGACAAATCTTAGCTGATAGAAAGCACAAGTCCTCACCAATTATGTATTTCTGAGTATGATTACACATGCAAATTTTATCATAAATTAGCAATACACAATTTTTGAATCATGCTATCTTCCAAATACTTGCTGAGATGACCTTTGTAATGCTAGAAGTGAACCACGCGATACTACAAAATAACAATTTTTAAAGTCAATCGCAATAGAATGTAAGCTACAAAGTAGACGTCAATATTTCACAGGCACCACTGTTTTGAACATATTCTTTTCTACCGAGCTCACAGCCACACTAAATATTTTAGGATTCCTGTTTTGAAAACACCTTATGGCAAATGACTCACACTCACGTTTCACCCTATGCTTCTATTAGCCATGTATGACACCCACCACGGAAGAGCCTGGGATCAAACTGGCACCCAAGGCCATGAAAATGCTGGCAGAACATTCTAAACTGAATCCAAAGGATGGTAAAAGAGCAGAGAAGACAGACAAAAAAGTTCTGATGTCAAAACAACCACTTAAAACTCAAGGAACAGTTCAGCATTTCCAAAGTACCATTTTTGTTATTGAGAATAGCCAAGAAGAAGAAGAAGAAGAAGAAGAAGAAGAAGAAGAAGAAGAAGAAGAAGAAGAAATAATAAATAAAAGGTTTACAGACTGTATTTTTCACCCCAAGCTCCAACCTAGAGCTTTATTTTATAAATCAGTTTATAAGGTCCCAAAAATAAGGAGCTAAAAGGAAATCGGATCAGCCTGTCCTCATACCAGGAGCCTCTGCCGTCTTCTAGAAACGCAAGCTCAGCGTACCCCAGGAAGGATGCAGCTTTTCTCAGCCATCCATAACTGCATCCATCCTGCCCTGCCCAGACACAAAACACCAGACACCCTGGCGGCTCCTCCAGTTCATCTCACAGGTAAGCAGGTGCTTCACGGAGGAAAGAGAGTTGCAGATTCCACCTGGGCTGAGTCAGCCAGGCGACTCTGAGGCTGCTCTGTCCCAGGTAGGGGTAACACAAGGTCAACAACGGGACACACTGAGACACACAGCCACCGTGCCCTGCCAGAAAGAAATGTGTTCCCATGGGAAATCTTGCCCTAATCTCATTAAACTTTCTAGAAAACGTTGAGAATGTATGTTGCTGGTGTCCCAGTAATTGAGCTTCCCCAATTTCTAAACTACCAAAATTTAAAAGCTAATCCAAACTAGATAGGACTGAATGTTTATTAGCTAAGCCTATTAAAAGACTGAGTGTCTTTCTCCACATAGCAATGAAGTTTACAGCGTATTTCATGCAAAGTGAAAAGGACCAAAAGAAAAATATATTCCTCTCTTGGATGTCTGTGTTCCCATACAATAGGAAGGCTGTTTCGTACAACTTTAATTACACATTAGTGCACCAGCACCCCACTGCAAGTCAACGTGAGGTTTGGAGGCAGGAAAGATTATTTTTGAGACAAATTGAGAAATTTCTCTCTATAGCCCTGCACGGCTGCTCTTGTTTCAAATTAGTTTCTGTCAATTCACCCCTCTCTGATGTTATTCATTTTATTTCCCTCTTTCAAGGCTAAACACTTCATCACAAAAGTGCCCCGAAACTAATCTAGGGCACAAAAATGCAAACACAAGCACCATTTGTCATTCTGTCAGCAATTCCTGCTATCCCTCCCCTAAAGAGGATGGGAACAGGTCATTAGACAAGCATTCCATTATCTCAGCCCCAAGCGCACACGGTTTGTAGTCACGAACGAGCAGCTGAGGAGCGCGGGCTCCGTGAAGAGTGAGGACACAACTCGCGCTGTCGCCTCGCTGTGCAGGCCTCCTCGCAGGGCCTCACCTGAGAAAACGCACTGCCCACGGCCCACAGGTGCTATTACTCATGTGCAATGTCTTACAATGCTTTCCAACACCAGCCGAGCTTTTCAACCACCTGGAAACCTTCTACTGAGCCAGATGCCCAGTCTGTGCCCCAGACCAATGAAAGGGGTTGGTGCACTGGAGGGGGAAGCTGGACACGAGCAGCTGTTAAAGGTTCCCCAGACCTAAGAACTGCTGCCTCCGTGGGATCTCGGTACTGCTGAAGCATTGTGCTCAGGTCAGCTGCAGAAAACGCACAGACAAGTGACTAACAGTCATTCACTATAAAACAAAATTTTTTTAAAAAATATGATCCAGAGACTGACCCAGGTAAGGTGAATGGCTAATGTTAAAATAATATACTGACACCAGCCAACATGCACAACAAGCCATCAGACTCACCCAAACTCCAGCTTCCTATTAAAGGATATTTTTTAGTTATCAGCAAGTTTATGCCAGTCTTTTTAGTCACCAGTGATTTTATGCCATCATCTGTCTTCCACTTTTGTAGAGGTGCAGAAAGGAATGGAGAAAAACCCTCGAGGCAGGTAGAATGCTGTCTCCATTTATGACTCACAGCCCCCCTCACTCAGCAGGCCTTCACCCCGAACAATCACCTCCAATCTCCCTGCCACATGCGCGTCAGGAAAAACAGCATGACAAACAGCCAGGGCTGACTGGGGCCTCGAGACACATTCACAAATTTCAAAGTTCTTCCAAAGTGGAGTCATACCAATTTCTTTCCAAGGACACTGGAATACTAACCAAAGACCTAGCATCTTCATACAAGAATAACTCAACTACAATAGCCTAACTCCCACAGGTCAGCCGAGGGTTCCGTGATCTCCAGGCAGAAATCCAGGCATAAACTTCAGGTTATCTTAGAGAGGACAGCTGCGGGCAGACTGCTGGTGACCCAGGATCATGAAAATGTTCTTAAATACCTGACAGATAACCCACAAGCTGCCCAAATAGAGGTGCAGAATCTAAGAGCCCAAGATTCTCACCTGAAGCTGCCTATTAGAATCACCTGTAAGAACACAGACAGCCAGGTCACACCCGAGACCCAGGAGATCAGGATTGTTAGGGACAGGCAAGCCAACGGCATTTTTCTATAAAGCAGTGGCTTTCACACCTTAGCATGCATCAGAATCTGCAGGAGGGACCGCACCACCCCCAGGGTTCCCGCGCTGGTTCTGGCAAGGGAAGATCCACCTTCCTCACACGTGCCCAGGGGACGCAGGTGCTGCCTGCCCAGGGGCCACACTTTGAGAACGACTCTTCATCAGTCTACCAGGCAGCTCTAATGCATGCAGCCAGGACTGAGGACCGCTACGCTAGAGGACTAGGTGAGCTCCAGCCAGGGCGTCGGGAGAATTCTCATCCCAGCTCTGCTACCGACCTGGGACTTAACAACAAATAAGTTGAGATTTTTTTAGGCCTCAACTTACTCCTAAAAATAGAAAATTGAGCCAGGCGTGGTGGCGCACGCCTTTAATCCCAGCACTTGGGAGGCAGAGGTAGGCGGAGCATTGTGAGTTCGAGGCCAGCTTGGGCTACAACTCGAGCACAAGGCCGACCTGAGCTACATAGTGTGACCCTGCCTCAAAAAACTAGGGCCGGGAGTTTGGCTCAGTGGCTTATGCACCTGTCTGGCATCTGCGAGGTTGAGAGTTTAATCCCTGGTGCCACCAAAAAAAAAAAAAAAAAAAAGAAAATTGAGGCACTATGGGAATGAGATCTGGGGACTCTCACAAAAATAAAATGACATTTCCAATGGCCGCCTCTCATGAAATGTGTTTAGCAAAGGAAGTGGTGTGCGGCACAGTAAGAGCTTTAAAATACACTCACATCCAAGTAACTACATTCCAACCAACAATGGCCCACACAAAGGGGAGCGGTCCTATCGATCACATCAGCTTACCAACTGGGGATGTCACAGCCATCTTAGTTTGTGTAAGTACACTCCACGTGCTCACACAAAGACAAAACCGCCTAAGGAAACTTTTCTCAGCACATGTTCTTTCCAGTAAGCGACACATGACGGCACAGGGGAAGGCATGTCCTCGGCATAGGATTTCAGCATGCTTGGGGCCACACTCAGGGGCCAGCAGTGTGTGCGCGCGCCCCATCCAGCCATCCTGTTGCCCGGACTCACCTGTCAGCACCTGGCAGAGCTGTCCAGGGACCTGGGTGTCGGCAGAGGGGCTGGCCTTCAGGGACCATCTGCGCCTGATCAGATGCTCTTGTCCACTGAACGGGCCTCCGGAACTGTTGAGGGGTTGGATCAACACCTGTTCCTGCCCAAGCTGGATGAGGCCCACCTGCCCAGAAAGGAGAGGCAAACAGGCCATCAGCCACCCTCGTTCACACCTGCCCACGGCCCCAGGCGCCTGAGGACAGCAAGGCTGTGGCTTGGTTTTCTGTATCTGAGCCCCACCCCACCCCTTTTTTTTCAGACCACTGAGATTTACTGTGCCTACGAGTGAGCCTTAAAGTTCACTGGCAGACTTAGAAACATCCCACTGACAGCTGAGTTGGGGTTTTGGGAGGGGTGCCAAGATAGGGGCGGGTGCAGAGATACATACAAAACTACCCATTTCCCAAGTCACCTTTCAGGAATGATGGGTTACTTCATTAACAATTTTTAAATATCATTTAAAAATTGCTATTAAAATCATCTTCCTAAAAGTCCACTTGAGGAGGCAACCCCAAAATTTTGCAATGAAAACTATATCCCTCATAAGAACAATCTATCTGAACCCTGGAAATACTTAAAATTAAATACAGTGACAAGGACATTAGCTGTGTGGAATTAAGCTTTTGCACAGCAAAAGAAATTACCAATAGAGTGAAAAGACAATCCAAAGGGTGGGAAAAAATTTTAGCCAGCTGTCCCTCAAACAAAGGACTAATATCTAGAATATACAAAGAATTGAAAAAAAATTAGACTCCCTCAAATTTAAAGACTCAATCCAAAAACTTGCACTTGAGATGAACACACACTTCTCTGAAAAGTAGAAACAGCAAATACATATATGAAAATATGTTCAGCATAACTGATCATTCGAAAGATGGAAATTAAAACAATGCTGAGATTCCTTCTCACTCCAGAAAGAATGGCTATCACTAAGAAATCAACCAATGACAAATGCTGGAAGGCTGTGGGGAAAAAGGAAACTTTCTCCACTGTTGGTGGGAGTGCAGACTGGTGCACCCACTGTGGAAATCAGTATGGAGATTCTTCAAAAAACTAGGATTACAGGTCCCATTTGACCCAGCTATTCCCCTTCTAGGTATCTTTCTAGAGGGATTAAAAACATCACACCACAGTGATATATGTGCACCCATGTTTATAGCAGCACAATTTGTAATAGCTAAATCTTGGAGGCAACCCAAATGTCCATCACCCAAAGAATAAAAAAGATGTGCTTTTTAAAACACAACAGAGTACTACTCAGCCATAAAGAAGGATAAACTTGAGACATTTCTAGGTAAATGGATGCACCTTGAGACCATACTCTCAAGTGAAACAAATTGGACACATGTGTAAAATCACATTTTTTTTTTTTTTTAATAGCAGGAATTGAACTTGCTTACGCCACTGAGCTAAATCCCCGGCCCTTCTCTGGTGGTTCTTATTTATCCTAATAAGAACCAAAGTGTAAAATAGGAAGAAACTTTTCAAAAGAAATGAAAACTAGAGAGAAGGTAGGGGGGAAGGGAATGAAGAGAGAAAAAATGATAAAAGAATAAAAAATAAATAAAATAAATTTAATTGAAAGAGTAAAAAGTAAAAAAATCATTTTGTGATGAGGATTTGCACATTTTTTCACAGAACTTGTAGTATTTAGAAGAAATTGGCAGAATATCTAATGGATTAGATTTGTGATTCTAATTTAAAGTGCATCATTTATTCAGACTTACAATTCACCAAGTTAATAATCAGTATTAGAATGTGTAAGAGACCTCAGGCCTTCTCATAAAGTGAATTTATTAGGTTAATAAAAGTTGCTTAAGTACCAGAGAAGGTTGTGTTTTAACCCAGACAATCAAAAAACATGAAATTGAATGTATTAAATTTCCTAAAGACAGTTTTCAATGTTTAAAATTGTGAAATGCCAAATTCATGAATGGGGCTAAGTAGGATTCAAAATTCCCTTAAAAAGCAATTGCGAAATGTAGTAAACTATAAGATTACTAAATTGAATGAAAAACTTAAAAACTTGGACTTTTGTCACTTTAATCGACTAAATATTAATTCCAGAGAAAAATACAATAGAGAACTTTGCCTCTCCTTTGGAAGCAATGCTGACAGCATTAAGCCAATTCCCCTTCCTTGCCCTGCTACAAGCTTCCCTTCTTTTTTGGACTCAAGAAAACAAGTAAACCTTGCAGGAGAACTGGACTTGGCCAGGGCAGGGACAGGACCCAGTCTGGACACTGGTTGTACACACACTGTCCCCTCTCCTGGACAACACCCTGGCTAGCACGGATTCTGCGATTGGGTTGACCAGATGGTCAGGTCATGTGTGCCCTTTTTTCTACCACATTATGTTGCAAAACCCATGACATCCCAAGCCAGTGACCCTCACACCCAAGCACACACCAGAATCACCAAAGGTCTTTAGTGGGACTCAACACTAAGCATTTCTAGCGAGTCTCCCAAGTGTTAAAATACTGGTCCAGGGACCACACTGGAAGAAAAACTATTCTGGGCACAGGACTGGAATTCTTCTAGCCTCAAGGACTATACTAATTTGACTCAAGCTAAAGGAGACAGACTGCCTCTACTTCCACAAAGGATGCACAGGTACCAAGCCTCCTGCAAAGTAAATCAGATCAACCCTCAGTATCATCTACGTCCTTTAGTCCCCAAGATACAGGATGAGGCCATACTTAATGCTCCAAGCAGATTGCAAGGTTTGTTTCATGAGAACTTTTGCCAAGAACAACTCATAGATTTTACTGCCCAAATAAAACTGTCTCAAAGTGGCACTGCATGACCTGCAGGAGAGTCCAGCTTCCTTCCCTCGCCTTTGAAGTGAAAACTTGAGTTTTCACTCGATACTGTAGAGATGGAGGCAGAGGGGGACGGGGTGCAGAGCTCCCACTACAGCTGGGCATAAAGAAGCCAAAGTGCCAAACATTCAGCAACAGGCGGCAGAAACTTCCATGGTCCAAACAAGCTGGGCAGGTTATGGCACAGTGCACGGTAAGGAAGGAGACGCTGGTATCTGAGGGATAAACTCAGCTCGATGAGGGACTGGGCTGCTCTGGAAGCATCCTGGCTGTGGGAGGGCAAATCCAGTCCCCTCCCAAGCCTGGCACTTTCAAAGCCTGTCACCCAGTCTGCTTAGTCTTTGCATTCACAAGATCCTGTACAAAAATCAGCTCACATGTTATGAGATTTTGAGACGAGGGAGGCTCAGCTTGGTGAGAAACCCCACACATACATCCACGGAAGAATAACCGAGCTCCTTGGGGAGATTTCTTTAGAAAGACTTTTCTGGATGGTCCCACGTGCTGCTTTGCGTCCATTCAGGCAAGAGGACAGCAATACCACTGAGAGATGGATAATGGCACACCAGACTGTGCGCTCCACCCTGCCTGACCCTCTTGGGCCCTGACCCTTACCAGGGACATGGCCAGGACTCGTACACAGGCTCTTAGCCTGGGGGACCAGCACATGGGATGGCCTCCCACTGTGTCTCAGTCTTGCTGTCTTGGGGCTCCCTCAAGTGTCTTCAACATTCACCTTGTCCACACTTTAAGTGATCAAATATTTTGATGAAAAGTGTCACTTGTCCCAGAATAAGTACACTTATGTGTCAAAAGTTTTCAAGTGCTACTTGTGTCCCTAATACATTCTTGCCCCCAAATACTTACATGCCCTTCTTATCCCCTCTGACCCCCTGCACATCCCTGCAGTACACTGCCCTGCGTTATCAGATATCTACAGGACCTGATAGTTGTTTTTGAAGCAGGATTGGAACCACTAATTCTCCCAGCGGCTGCCAGTTACTTGACAAACTATGAATGGACCGAGCTTCTCTGGATCAGGCTGTCTGCACCACTTCTTGCTCTGTGGTTCTCATGTGCAGTCAACGTTGGTATCACTGGGGGAGCTCTGAAGACCCCCACCTCATGCCCAGGCCCCACACCAGGCTGAATCAGGTCCTCTATGGGCACAGCACAGGCCCAGTGTAACTTATCAGATGTCAATGTAGCCAAAGATAGTAAGTAATCTCCACATCTCCTGCCCCCCCAGTACAAGGGATTGGATCCATGGCCTTTGCCCTCTGCTACATCCTCAGCCCTTTGAGAAAAGGAACCTGCTAAATCACTGAGTTGCCCAGGCTGGGCTTAAACTTTTGATTTTTCTACTTCGATCTGCCAAAGTGTTGGGATTACTGAGGTGTGCTCCTAGGGTTGCTAGTCTCAGCTTTTAACGGAATGCTGGAGACCCTGACCACCTACTGCCTTCATTTCAACACCTGAAAGTACCTAGACTTGGAAGTTGGGCCTTCCTCTGACCATGGAGCTCTCCCACTGCCCTGCTTTGTAGCCCATTCTGTCTTGTGGCCACTGGCACTGACCAAGGTTGCTTGGGATGGCGTTAAACTCAGTGGTCGTCTGTGCTGAAAAGTGAGACACACAGAAATGCTCCTCCAAGGCCTTCTGTGCCCCTCTAACAGCAGCAAAGACACCAGCTATGAGTCGAGGGTAGGCTGCACCCAATTCAAGAAGCTTACAAATATCATCCATGGAGACAGAGTCCGGGGCGAAATGAATGCTAGGGTAGACAGAACCAGCAGTCCTCAGCTACTTGGTTTTAAGAAACACAATGTTCCGGAGAGAGAAGATGTTCTTGGAAGTCTTAGTTTTGCCCAACTGGCTATCCTACAGGAAAGAAACAGGGATCAAATAAAATGTATCAGGTGTTACCTAATATTTTAGCAGATCTGAGTGGTTAGCTTCCAACTATCTTTGTTCTGAGACCTGGCTTTGAAGAATTTCTGGACCATCTTAAGAGTGTTGACTCCACCCACCCCCCAAGGAGGACTAGTTCTCACTGCTACATGATAAGAAACGTGCAAAAGATGGGTTTTATAAGCTCCTAACATGAGCATAGCCTCTGGACAAAGCATGTGCTCATGATACTGTAAAGAAAATCTCTGAAAGCAAAGCATACACCTGTGTGGGAGGCGATGATTCTGTTGAACTCACCTTCCCACAAAAGCCACGCTGGGACTTCAGAGCCCAGTGTACCTCCCAGCCCCTCCTTGGGACACTGCAGCTCCATAGCTAACCAGAGCGCAGAGGGCGAGAAAAACGGGTGGTTTGGGAGGGCAGAGCCAACGGGGTGGCGAGTCTGCTTCCTGCACGGACAAGTGGGCTTCTAAGGAGAAAAGGCAGCCCCACATCCACACACCAATCTCTGTACCCTCACGGCAGGGACTCTGCCTCCACAAATGTGAGCTGCTGGACACAAGTGTCTGCACTTCTTTCCGGCCAGCACCCACCTTTGGGGTCACTCACTGTGGCATCTGCCCCTTCTGTTCAACCAGTCACCAAGTTCTACCAGCTCTCCCCTTCCTCAGGTCATATTCTTCAGTATAATCTCTACCTCCCCCACCTAAGGCCCCACCATACAAAGTCCCTAGACTTCCCCTCCTCCCCTCTTCCAGTCTTCCCACACTACAGTCACCAATGCCATCTGTCACCCCTCATCACACAGCCCTCAGAGTGTGGTCCCCGGCCAGCAGTTGCAATCCCCTGGGAGGTTGTCAGCACTGCTACATCAAACATTCTAAGGTTGGGGCCCAGCAATGTTTCACATATTCTGCAGGTGACCCTGATTTAGATTCAAGGTTGAGAACTATGCTCTAGGATAAATTCCAGATGTCTTAGGTTGACACCCAAAGCCCCACCCATCTACTCAGCACACCTGTCCATTTAGTGTCTCTCCCATCAGCTCCTAAAACCACCGCCGACAGCCCCATCCCACTGCCAACTCACCGGTCCCTTAACTTGGGACACCCTGGCCATTACTCCTCCCTCGTGGGATCTCAGGTCACCCTGTTCAGCTCCAACCTTCCTGTCTCTGAAGCTCCGCCCTGCCTGGACCTGGGGACCCAGCCTTCTTCCAGAGCTCCCAACAGCTCCAAGGCACCTTCCCTCTCTGCACATCCGCCCATCTTCCTAGACAGGGCCTGCACCGCGTTCCTCTCTGAGCCCTGCTGGAAGCCGACCAGCACAAGGTCTGCACAAGGCAGGTGCGTGATGATCTGTTCACTCAACAGCCCTTGAGCGATGGATTTCTAACTGCCAAAGTCTGGGGCCGTCCTGCAGGGAAGAGAAGAAACCCGTTTGTAATGCTCTACTGTGCTGGGCTCTCAGTAAACGATTCCACACACTTTATCGTATTCCATCAACAGCCCTGCAAGGGGGACGTTATCTACCCCTCCCGTGGCTGTAGGTTTAAGAGAGTTAAGTGACTCCCTCAAGGTGACAACCCCACATGGCCCTGCAGTTTCATTTCCTAAGTAACAAGAGCGTGACCCGCACCTTGTATGCCTGGGCACAGAAAGGAGTGTGGAAAGATTAACCAGCGACTGTGATTCCTTCAGAGCCCCAGGCTGCAAAAGCATCTTCCGTCCCCTGGCTCTGGCATTTCGGCGTTTAGGAAATGCACTTCAGGAGTGCGATTCATTAGGATGACTTCTTCAGCACATCATTGCATCTTTTTCTTTTGTTTTAAATGATGCCAATTCAGGAGAAGTTCATGCTTGTAATCCCAGCACCCTGGGAGCCTGAGCGAGGTGCTTAGCAAATTTGATCCAAATCTGGGCAACTTAGTAAAACTGTCAAAATTAAAAAAGAACTGGGGATGTAACTCAGTGCAGCAGCCCTGGGTTCAAACCTTAGTATTCAAAGCAAAATTTTTTTATTCATTTTTATTTTTCCTTTCTTTTTGAGACAGGGTCTCACGATGTAGTTCAGCTTGGTCTTGGGCTCACTTTGTACCCCAGGCTGGTCTCAAACTTGCAATGATCCTCCTGCCTCGGCCTCCCGAGTGCTGGGATTACAGGAATGCACAACCATGCCCAGCTCAAAGCAAAATTTTTAGATTAAAAAGACAAAGTGAGGACATCTTCATGGGCAGTGGTGGAGAAAGTCTGGTGTCCAAAGAGTGTGACTCAGGTCTACAGATAGATGAAGCCCCTAAGAAATGACAGTCAGGCGGGGCAGAACAGTATAAAGGGAAAGAGCGGTCTGAGCGGATGCAGAGACGCCACAGCAAGGCTGTGGGAAGGTCCTCCCAGCAGGAGAGACCCTGGAACTTTCTAATTGGAGTTCCCTGCAACTCTTCCATGCCCCAAACTTCATAACTGTCATTTGCCCCTCTCCTTCTTCCCTGCCTCAATGCCCCTTAACCCTTCAGTGCCTGGTGACCCATTTTTGAGATGCCCATAACAATGGAACATAATGTGTTCTCCTCAAATTCTCATTCCTTGAATTTTTCTAGGTAACACATGAATCATGCAAAAACCCTCAATCTTCAGCATAAGTAGGCTAACATCCACTCAACTGTATACTTTGGTGTAGCCCTAAATATATGCTTGGTGTTTTCCAAACATATTTATGCAGCACATGATCAATTCTTGAGCAATTTGTATTGATCCATGGCTTAGGACGATGTGCCTCCTCCAGACTGTATCGGGACAATGATGCATTGCAATGCAATTTGGCTCCTTTGCTCCCTTCTGAGCAGTCTCCACACCAGAACACTTTCTCCAAGACCAATTCCTGCTCAGCTGTACTTGATGAAGCGAGGCTGCACTAATTTTTTTTTTTTTTTTTTTTTTTTTTTTTGCAGCACTGGGGATTGAACTCACAACCTCGCGCCTGCCAGGGCAGGCGCTTAAGGCACTGAGCCAAACTCCCGGCCCTGGTTTTTTGAGGCAGGGTTGCACTACGTAGCTCAGGCCGGACTTACGCTTGCGTTGTAGCCCAAGCCGGCCTCGAACTCACAACGCTCCGCCTACCTCAGCCTCCTGAGTGCTGGGATTAAAGTCGTACACCACCACGCCCAGCTGAGGCTGCACTATTAAGCTGGGCAATTTTATAACCAATCAACCAAGAGTTCAGTCCTCTTTTCTAAGAAGTTAGGTAGCAATATCCCAACCCTGGCCTTCATCACAGGGGCGGTGTGACTGCAGGCTGCTCTCCTGAGAACAGGGTCCCCCACCTCCTGTAACCTCAGCCGGCTGCCCCATCCACTCTAACTGGGACTACTCTGAATGCAGATGTACCACCAATGCCACAAAAACATCCCCATGCTCTCCAGCCAGTGAGAGAGTGTAGACCAGAGACACTAAGAGCCCTGTGGCACTGGCTGTGGCTCCAGGGACCCAGGCTTGAGGAGCCCTGCCCTTCTTTCAACCCTCTGCTGCTGGCTTCGGTGTTGCCTGGTCCCAACACTTCACTCACACTCTTGGCCAAGAAGGGATGGATAGTTCTGGTGGGTGGGCTCTCAGAACTCAAGAGTCTCTACAGAAGGACAAATGGCCACTGTGCTGGAGGCCACACCCCAAGACAGGACCTCCAGCCCTCCGGTCCCCTCCATTCCCTATGACTAAAGCAAGTCCTTCATCCACTCCTTCCAGACAAGTTGTACCATCCTTCCCTTTGGCACCATGTCTGCCATCATTCTGTGCTTTGAAGGGCCACATCTCCATTGCGCTGTCTACCTGTGCAGCTGAACCTGGCATTTCTGCTGGCCTTCTGTGCTCTTGCGCCAATCACAGTGGGGCGGCTGATCCAAATGTAGAGAAATTCATTAGACGCACAGACACCTTCCTCACATGCCTAAAGTTCGTTGCTTTGACATTACATGGTTATGATTATGTAAAGGAACCCTTGGAAAAATCTACACTGTGTCTAAAGACTCCTGAAAATGTAAATAAAACAAAGATGCATAAACAGAACACAATTCTTGTGCCCCAGGGTCTTTGATGATCCAAAAAGTGCAGGTGGCATGGCTCTCCAAGAGCTGCCACAAGCCCCTCTGCCCTCCAAGGGAGGAGTACAAACCAGCATATCTGATTTATTCTTCAGGTCCCACACACAATTATGATACTAAAATTGCATTTCCATTCCACAGACATTCAATATCTGGACACAAAGAGCACAGATTCCATACGATGGGGAGCAGAGCCCCTGGGCCCTGCCATCTAAAGGCATTAGGTACGACCAACTTAATAGCAATTAATGATACTCAACGTCGGGGACAGTGTAGTTGAGCACAGCCACATCCATTCGTGTATACCCCATTGGTGACTCCTTTTACACTGAAAGGGCAGTGCTGACAAGTTGTGACACAGAATCCGTGGCCTGCAAAGCCTAAGATATTTACTCTCATCCTTTTCAGAAAGTGTGCCAACTCCCGCTCTAGGGGACAAGTTAGATACAGACATGCTTTTGGAATACTCTCTTCACAGCACCCCCCGTCACCTACTCGACACTGCTCGCTTCCCATGCCCCGCAGCTGAGCCTGCCCCGACAAACACAGGCTCACAACTGCACATCCAGAGAGACTAACGCGACTTAACACCCGCCTGCACTGAGAACAAGGCCAGGCATGGCACGCAGAGCGAACTCCGTGAGCCCAAGTCCCATGGCTTGCTCTGCTTTGCTCTCCAAGGTCTCGCTGCCACGGAGGGCCCACTCCAAGTCACCCCACTATTCCTCCTCTCCTGCCTTAAGCCCTGTCGCTGTTTATACGCACTGTACTTGGGGAGAAGGGCCCAATGTCCAGCTCACACAGATGGGATGAACAAGGCAGACTAAACACCAGCAGTGTTTGCTCAAGCCGGAATCGAAAAGCTAAGTCTTACGAGGTCCACCGGCCACTGGCACATGGTGAAGTCAGCCTCTTGGCCAGGTTCCTTTATCTACAGCACAGCGCCCCCACATGGTACCAAAGGGAAGGACGGCCTTCCTGAAAAGCTGGCTCAGATGCCATCTGAGGAGGCTCAGCGCTCACTGGGCGAGGACTTTAAATCAATGTTATCCAGATTTCCAACCTCCGCTCCTTCACAGATAGCTCCTCGCTGGAAACTTTACACCAAGAAGTATAAACTCTGACCTCTACAGAAACTCACTAAACCGCAGCAAATGGGATTCAGATGTTTCCACGTACAATACAGTGATGTGACCTAGACTTGAAACACTTTGGCAAAAATAGGAAAAATGATGCGGGCCTTTGAGTCCCTCCCAGAACATGATACGGGCTTGACCTGAGCCCTACAGTGATCAGAGCCTTTCTCACCCCATTCAAGCACTCCCACCCACACCCCACATTCTCCGCTCCCTTCCCACTTTAATGTACCCCATCCGCAGTCCGTATCATTTTCCTTGTTTCACCAAAGCTGCCAATTTCTCCTAGTCAAGTAAAAGCGAATCACACCTTAAATTCAGAACTCTGAAAAGGCCTGAAAGGAGAATTACACTGATCCCAGGAAACTACACCTAGGGCCCCTCTACACACACCCATCCCCCCTTGGTGCTGAGGAGAAAGTAGACGTCTCACAGAAAAACACGGACCTCTAGATTGTCTGGCTTTGCTGCAGTTCCCAGGAACTTGTGGGTAAGGGCCAGAGAATTCGAGATGGTGGTGCAAGATTAAAGGGCGGGGGAGGGGGCGGGGAGCAATGTCCCTCTGCCTGGGAAGGTCAGACACAACAGTATCCGAAACTGCCCCGTAGAGTCGATCGTGATAAAAGATAAAGAACCAATCCACGCATTTCATGCTTTCAGTCGATACCGGGCTTCGCAGGGGCTGCCCATCTGCCAGCCATGTGCGCTCCTTAGGGGCACCAGGTACAAGCTGAGAAGCGTTTGGCTGGGTACCAGGGCAGCCCAGGGATCAAGTGTGAGCCCAGGCAGGGCGAAAGTACTCAAGAATCCTCAAGTACCCCGCTCAGAGTACTCATCACAGGTTAGGGTAGCATCTTGGGGGGAGGGGAGGCTCTAGGGCCAGGAGTAAGGGAAGCACCCAGCAGTCCTTGGGGTCCGATGCCAAAAAAGAAAGAAACAAAGATGCTGACAACTCTCCCCTTCTAGTTCTCACTTCTCAATTAACAGTGGGGTTACACAGGTGCCTGAGGTCCCCGCCAAGGATTCTCTCCCGGGTATGAAGACTCGGAAGTACCGAAGGGGGTCACTGCCACCCCCACCCATACCCGAGGAGCCGTGATTGCACACACACCTGCGCACCGCTGCTTTCTCTGCACCTGGGCAAAGGCGCCTCTCGCTCTGGGGGACGCTAAGTCTTGCGCGCGCTTCCAGGGCGGACTGCAGCTCACTGGTCCGTGCAAGCCCGCCTCCCTCAGCCTCCGCACCCCCGGAGCTCCCACCACCGGGGGAGGGGAGCGCTCTTCCCACCCCCTTTACTAGAGGAGTTTAGAAAGGTCGGAATGGAGGTAGAGGATGAGAGAGGGGAAGAACTAGGTTCTCTTTAGATCCCTGGAGGCTGGATTTCCCCCATCTCGGAAGTCCACCCTACCCCTCCGCGGGGACCACCCCGGGCGTCACAACCGACCGGGCTGGCAGACTCGGAGGGGGCGCGCAGTACCAGGCCGCCGGCGGCGCCGCAGGCGCTGAGTGAGACCAGCGAGCCGGGGTGACCCAGCACTCGGCCCGAGTAGAAGCAGAGATCGGCGGCGGGGCGTCCGCGGCGCCCGGTGGCGCCCGCCTCCTCCACCTGGAAGCCGCGAGACAAGAACCGCAGGTCGCGGCGCAGCTGCAGGTACAGGTCGCGCCCGAAGGCCGGCAGGTGCAGCAGCAGGGCGCGCTCTCCGGGCCGCGCGCGCGGGGAGGCGGGGGGCGCGCGGGGTCGCCGCCGCCGTCGGGGCCCCGGAGCGCCGGGCAGCGGCGACAGGTGCACTTCGTCCGGGCGCACCCGCCACGGGAGCACCACCTCCACGTCGGCCGCCGCGTCGCCGAGGGCTGTGGGGAAAGAGGAGCCGCGTCAGCGCCGCCGGCCCGCCCGCCCGCCCGTCGCGCACCGGCTCCGAGTCTGGCCCCGAGCGGCCCGGCCGGGGCTGCTCTCCCTCCCCTCGCCCCGGAGCCCTGCGCCGACCGGAGCCCCCTTGCGGCCGCCACTCCGCGGAGGTGCCTGGAGGGGCCGCCGGCCGCCGCGGGGAGCGCGCCCGTGGAGCGCAGTCCTCTCCGGCCGCTCCGCCTCCTCCTCCCCAGCGCTGTCAGCGGCGGCCCGGGCGGCTGGCGGCCGGGGCGCCGCGGTGCGCAGGGCGGAGAGAGAGCGCTACCTGTGCCCGGATCCAGTCCCCAGACCAAGAGCAGCAGCAAGGGCAGCACCAGCGGAGGCAGCAGGGCGCCGTCACACATGGTACTCGGGACCAGCAGCCCCAGACCGCGGCGGCTAAGCAAGAGCGCGCGAGGTTGCAGCGCCAGCCGGAGTGCAGCGCTGCAACCTTTGGAAAAAGTAATTAGCGCTGCGGACAAACCCAACGTGGTCAACCCCGAGCCCCGCCCTGCTCTCAGAGCGCCGCGGCTGATTGGGCGCTCACTGGACTCTGCCCCTCCTCCTCCTTCCCTATTGGTGACGACGGGTCGACGCCGAAGTGCGTAGTTAGGTTGTAAGCATTTTCTTACACGTGGTTTCTGGGCAGTAGCGGAGACCTGACACCAGGTGGCGTGC
The DNA here is from genome assembly GCA_004363535.1 of Dasyprocta punctata. Classification (NCBI taxonomy): domain Eukaryota; kingdom Metazoa; phylum Chordata; class Mammalia; order Rodentia; family Dasyproctidae; genus Dasyprocta; species Dasyprocta punctata. The sequence continues at coordinate 8,650 of RJWM01013006.1, read as the reverse complement.
GGTGGCCGACTGGGACTGCGAGATCGGGACACCCGACCAGACTTCAGTTTGTCATTTTGGAAATCCTCTCCGAGTCTGCTGCCCGGCTTCCTCAACAGCCAGAAATCATCCCGGCCAAGCAGATACATCCCAAAAAGCACATTCTTCCTGTATCTAAAGTAAAGCTAGTTGTTGGCGGCTGGGAAGACTCCCAGTCCAGTTTTCCCTACACCTGAGTTTACACCTGATTGCTTTTATACTTGGTGTTTATCCAAACCCTTCTCACCTGTTATGATCTTTATCCTGGCCAAAGCCAAGGAGACCCCTCATGGTAATTACCCGGTTTAGACTGAGCGAATGAGGAAGACCGAGCTTAAGCAGCTTGCTTAAATTATCCAACAAGTTTCTGGCAATGATAGCGATACTTTTAGAGCGTTCAATGATACAGACAGCCAGCCGTGGGCCCAAGTGCCATAGGTTCGCCATGACTGATGATCCTGACTTTTGGCCAGGTGTTACTGCTAACAGCTCTCTCATGGAGATAGGGGTCTTAGCCAAGTTTTACAGGGTAGGAAATTGGAGAACAAAATAGCGAAGCCTGAACTTGAACCCAAGTTTCCTCCAACAGAACGAGCGGATTCTCTTCCCATGAGTCTATGACCAAGTTTTGTGGTGAACAAAACAGAATTAACCAACGTGTAACTTCGTTAGTCACTTTTCTTGTGGCTGGGACGCACATACTCAACACTCAGAATTTGAAGGAAGAGAGGTTTATTTTGACTCATAGTTCCAGAGATCTCAGTCCATTCCTGATCACGGGCTCCAAGAGAGAAAGGGCATGGTGGGAAGGGAAGCTGCCCCTCAGAGCTAATGGAGAGGCCCGGGAGAGAGATACACCCTTTTAGGTCACACCCGATTGACCCCTTTCTGCCAACTAGTCTCTAGCTCATAACAGCACACTTCACTATACATAGAACCCCACGATCTGATCACCTTGCAAAAGCACCACCTCTGAACATGCGAGACTTGGGGGTACATTCTAGATCTGAAGCATAACAGTAAGCAGTCAGTCTCAGGTCTTCCTTCCCTCGCCTGTCCTATTTCCTCAAAGCAAAAAGGCGACAGTTCCTTACTGAACCCTTTGTTTCAGACCTCAGAATCTAAATTTCATCAGAGGATTTTGTATCATCAAACAGTACCCAGAGGCAGGGTGAACACCGTCTAGTTTTTACCAGGTTGGTGCACGGAGGTGGACTGTGGCCCTCTGCAAAGGCTGACCACAGAAGACACGGCAGTCACTGGCACAGGGCCCGTCACATGCTGCTTCATGGTGGCCTGAAGTGTGGGCCCTGTCCTGCTACTGGCCAGACTTGGGGGCTCTGTTTCTCCTTCTTTAAGTGTGCAAAGCTTTTACAGTATGAGAAAGGAAGATGAACTGCTTATTACAACCTTTTTTGGGAAAAAAATAAGCCACCTCAAGGGCCTGCCACTAAAAGCCATGGAGTATGGACTGCACCAGCTCACAAGGTGATTACTTTGCCCTTTGGAGTCAGCCAGAAACAGCCATCATCAACCTGTCAGATGTCTCTCACAGCACCCTAGTAAGAGTAAAAAGTACAAAGCCAGCATGGCTGTCGTGGGGTAAGTGGACACTAGAACATCATGCATCAATTAAAAGAAATGCAAAACTCTCATATGTGTAACGGTATGAACAGATATCCAAGATCGGTCCTTAGTTTTTATTGTTGCTTTTTTTTCCTAACGTGAAGCTGCAGAGTGATGCAGAATTGGCAAGGGTCCTCTGCATTTGTCAGCCAAGAGTCCAGGCCAAATCCACCCCTACCAAAGCACAGCTATCCCCTGATGCTGCTCAGGGCCGTGGCCATATACCATGACCAGACCCAAGACAAAGCGAGGCTGCCACATGCTGCTGACAGTCACAGAGCCCGAACACCAGCCTCAACTGTGTTGGTGGCCACTCACTAGCAGGGAAAGTGGTTTCTTTGGGGGAGAGTTTAAATTGTCTTCAAATTCTTGGGCAAAAGAGAAAGTCACGCTTGCAAAGCCTGTAACTGAGCACTGATACCATACCACGTATTGAAAGGGGGTGTTGCCAGTGCACATCATGGCTCTGAAAATCCCATCCCAGTGTCTGTATACAGTACGAAAGCAGGTAATGCAACTGCCTGGTGGACTTCTCAAGATAAATTAGTTGAGAAATAACAAAAAAACATTTGCCAAAGTAATCATATGAGTATTCAAAGACTTGAGCTAATCTTTCGACCAGTGTTTGGATGGTAAGAGCACTTCCTGCCAAGGACACAGCTACTCCCTCATGATGAATCCACACAGTCTTCAGCAAAGATCAATGCTCTGACTCAGAGGCAGCTCACTTAGATGCAACATACCCCACAGTGCTCCTGACTAAATGGTGCATTTTAGCTTAGGCAGTGGAAAGGTAGGTGGGAGTGGAAGATATATCTGCGTATCACTCTCATCACAATTATGATCCCATCTTACAGTCAACTATATCTCTGAAATGGCAATAAAGTGAAACTCCTAGGTGAGCAAAGGTGGCGGAGTTGTACACTTAGTAACTAACTTCCGAAAACATCCATGCTTGGTCACAGGCCAAGGAAAAATCAATCATTGTGTGCATTCATTCCTTTCTTTAGTTTTAGTTCCTTTGGTACCTTTTAGTGCCTACTGTCTATGTGCCATGAATTGAGATACCAGATGGAGAGGCGATGGTATATAAATCACATCCTTTGTCCATAGTCTGCTCCAGAGGCTTCTGCTATGATGTAAGCATGCTCACAGATGCTGAGGATTGAGAAATTGAAAAGTGAATGCTCTGTGCTCCATCTAGTGAAGAAAGACACATGTACAGAAATAATTACATGGGAATATAGTGTGGAAAGGAGGGCAGCTCTTGCTCCCCCCCAGATTAAAACATAAACTCCAATATCTAAAATATTGGAAATCAGGGACTCAAACAAGCATTTCTTTACTATCCCCATGTTCATAGCGACATTATTCATAGTCCCCAAAAGACAGTTACCACCTATGTGCCTATCGGTGGATGGAGGGATGAATAATATATGGTGTGAATGTCTGATCGGCCTTTAAAAGACAAGGAGTTCTGGCACAGGCTACAGCATGAGTGAACCTTGAGAACATTATGCTGCGTGACACAAGCCAGTCACAAAGGACAAATCCTGAATGACTCCACCCATGTGAAGTACCGAGAGCCATCACAGTAATAGAGGCAGAAAGTAGGATGATGGTCACCAGGAGCTGGGGAAGAAAAATGGAGAGTTCATGTTTAATAGGTGCAGAGTTGCAGCTGGGCTGGTTGAAACAGTTCTGGAGATGGGAGCTGTGATGGGTTTGCCATAGAGTGAATGTACTGACAGTGACCAAATCTAAAATGGCGAATTGCATGTTGTGTACTTTTTATTCTGCTGAAAATGCTTTAAAAAAGAAACCACTGCCAGGCGTGGAGGTGCATGCTTGTAATCCCAGCACTCGAGAGGATGAGGCAGGAGGATTGCTGTGAGTTTGAGGCCATCCTAGGCTACAAAGTGAACTCAATACCAGCCTGAACTGCATAGTAAAACCCTATCTCAAAAAGACAAAAAAATTTTTTTTGTTCATCTCGTCTTACACATAAAATGCCTTGTTTTGATTGGGTGGAGGAGCTGGGCTTAATCCCATTTTACAGAAGATGGGAGGTCTGCAGGGGATGAAAAGCAACACAAATAAGCACACAGGAACATGGCGGTGGTATTCTGCAGCTCAGCTGGTAATGCAAGTGTAACGCATCTTCTGTGTCTCAGATGAAAACAATTTGTTGGCCTTGCAATTGACAAAGATCCTAAACCATTCGGCTTTTCCCCTTGCCTTCCTGAGCAGCTCAATTCTGATGATCTTTGCCCATCGTGTTCCTGGAACTGGCCCCAGGAAGTCGGTGATCTTGGCTCTCGTGGGCACCTTACCGGCAGCAGCCGCCCGTGGATCAAGGTAGCCATCATCCCGCACGTGACAGCTGCTACTGAGAGCAGACAGCCCCGAAAGCTGGATGCATTGTATCAAGTGCCCATACTCAGAGGCAAAAGACAGACTGGAGCGACGAGGACTGGAAGCACTTAGGCCAAATTTTGCCCCTTAAATCCCCCACCCAAGGCTTTCTTTAGCTGGTGATAGGTGTGCTTAGGTACCAAGACCCAGGTGTAACTTCACATTGGTAGGTGGAAGAAGTCCCTGAGCTCCAAGATCACTAGGCATTTGGGGAGGGAGGTTGAGAAGCCAGGGAAAGTGAGGGGACATGGTAGCATGACAATCTCCTCTGAGCTGACCTGAATCCCCTCTTAGCCTTAAGGGATATGTGCCATGAGCCCCAGTGGGTAGCTGAAACTCTGGATGGAACCAAAGCCTATATACATGCATTTTTCTATACATAGAAAGTTTAAAGTATAAATTAGCACAGTCAAATATTTACAACAATACCTAATAATAAAAGAGAACAATTATAATAAGATAATGTATTAAAAATTACATCAATGTCCTTCCCCTGAAAACCTTCTGTTGTACTTGAAGACAAGTTCTGTGATACCATGACAGGCAACCTGAGAGACAAGATAGCTACCAAATGACTAAGGGGTGGGTAGAGTATACAGCCTGGATACACTGAACTAAGACAGATCCATGTTCCCAGCAGGACAGAACAGGTTGGCATAAATTTCATCACCATATTCAGAATGGCAATGCAATTTAAAACTTAGGAATTGTTTTCTTCTGGAATTCTTCAAAAAACATTCCAGAATTACAGTTGATAGGCAGTAACTGGAACCGCAGTAAGCAAAACTTGTGAACTCACTAGCTCCTTAGGAATCCAACTTGTCTCCCAAACCACCAATGAGATTCCACTTCCCTTCCAGCAGGGGGCACCCAAGATCAGTCCTGTCTTGCTAAACCAAGATTGGTGTAACCAATGGGAACCAGCTCCTTTCCTCCTCCAAAGTTCAGTTTTTCTTATATTTCAGCCCTCCTTCATTGAACCTGTATCCTGGTCCAGCTATCTGACCATCGTCATAATCCCTGAGTGAATGCTGCCAACCTCTCCCTGAGAAGCCTGTATGTTCTCCCCTAGCTGTCAGGATGCTGGCTGGCAGAATGGATGCTCTAGAGAAGCAGTCCTGCCTGCCTCTGGGAATATCCAGAAGTTCTTACTGGCTTCCATTCCTGTTCACCATGCCAGGCACCTGCTGATGATATTACAGAGCCAGCCAAAAATGCTATTCCTTTAAACACTGATTTTTTTTTTAACCAGGGTCAAATAAACACTAAATTTGTAAGGCTATTTATCACTTCCTGTCCATTCAGGGTTGTCTCTGAGGGCTCCCAGCTCTACGCCTTTCCAGCATCTCAGTTCTCCCTCACTCTTAATCTGCTTTAGAGCTACACGCCCATGGCCATCAAAGGTCCACTGTTGAGAACACAACTCCATTGTCCTGCTCATCTGAAGGGGACTAGGGAACCATCTGACAGGGAGATAGCCCCTTCAGTCCCCATAAAAGAGGTGATCAAATATATGGTGAATATTTAAATTTTAAAACATTTGTTACTGGAAGAGGCACATTGCCATTAATCTCCTTCAAAATACTCCTTCTCATTTCGAACACATGTATCCCCTCATTCTTGCCACTTTCTAAAGCCATTCTACATGTTCTCTTGTGAACGTCTTCAGCAGGTGTGACCAAAACTACAGGGAATGCTGCCGCCAAGTGCCATCCAATGGAAGGCACGCTCGTGAAAATACTGCAGTGTGTCCTCACCCGCCTTATTCATCAGAGCTGGCACTGTGCAACTTCTGGCTCTTCTCCAAAGTCAGAATGGCTATGGAAGGTAAATGTTTTCAATCCATTCAGGATATCAAGGCAATCACCACGGTGCAACTAACGACACCCATGAAAGAAGACCTCCAGAACTGCTTCAGAAAGTGGCAAGAATGATGAGATGAGTATGTTTGAAGCAAAGGGCAGTAGCTAAGGGAATTAATGGCAATGTGTCTTTTGTGATAATAATTTTTAACTAAAACTTTCACTGTAGTTTTCAGTCACACCTCATACATCTAAATTGTTAGAATGACCCATTGGCTCCGGACGGCATGGCTGGCAAGAGGAGTCTGATTTAGAGCTTGTCCCTTCCTCCATTGTCCTGGATGGTGTGACTGGTGAAAGGGGTGTGAGTTCACACTCCCCACTTCCTCCATTTATGTGCAGGTCATGAGAGAAGTCTGAGGTCTGCCTCCCTCTTCCTTCCCTTTAGTGGCAGGAATCAGGGGCCAGAGACCTGTGAGAACACTATTGACACGATAGGACCCTGGCTAAGCCACACATGATAGACAGGCAGAGCTAGAGGCATGGTGGTACTTTTTATGTTTAAAGTCCCTCCGAAGCCTCATACGGTCATGGGGCGGGCAGGCCTTTTGAAGGCAGTTGAGTCTAGCGTTTGTAATTGGTTCATTGTCTAGCACTGGGATTGGTGGTGTGAGTGCTGCACCTGCTCAGGGACAGGCAACATTAACAATATGAGCCAACAGGTGGTCAGTTATGTGAACCAGCATTGTGTTTGAGGACAAAGACACATGGATTAGATACAGATGGGTGGGGCCCTCTTTTTCTTTTTCTTTTCATTATTATTATTATTATTACTTTTATCTTTCTTTCTTTTCCTTTTTTCTTTTCTTTTTTCTCATCTTCTTTTTTCTAAATGGCTTGGGAGAACTCCAGCCACTGAAAACTAATCCCATCCCCCAAACTCAGAGACCAAGTTCAGATAATCCCTTGCTTACTCCTTTATTCTTGCTGTTTTAACCTCTTCTCTAGCTTCCCAAAGCTTTCATGATCATCCTTTGTTCTCCAGCCTGGCTTCTACTTCCTTCGCAGTTACCTTCATTTTATACAAGATCCTTCTTAAACTTCCCCCAGCACAGGGCAAAACCACTCTACCAAAGGGAAATACTTTGCAAATAAGCTAATTTACAATTGGTTTTTTATATAACTATAGATTGTGCTCCTATGGTTCAAGGTACAAAATTAATAGTTACCAAAGTTTGTCAGTTTCTAAACTCTGTGCTTGATGCTAAGGTTTTTGCTGATTATACTACTTTAACTAGGATGTCATATCAGTTGTAATCAGTTGTTCTCCCTCTGTAACAATACTGGGAAGTTCTGGGGGTCATAACCTCATCACAGCTCAACAACAAAGGACTGGGGACTGAGTCAAAGAGATACAGACTTTCCACTCTTAATTATTTGGCAAGGTAGGATCTTGGTACAGATACAAACCAAGAACCTTCTACACAAAATACATTCCTGAAGAATAGACTTTTCACAGAGAGGACTTGATTAGTGCTATAGCTACCTACTACAAAAACTTATAAGGATGAACACAGGAAATGAAATTAAAAATATTTGAAATAGGAAACAAGATGCAGAAGCAAAATGCAACCTCAGACTTCCAGCCCACCCAGAATGAGTTCAAGAGACAGTGAGATAGAGGAAAATGGAAGACGCATTCCTAAAATTTCTGAAATGGTAGTAACTGTAGTAAAAAATAAATCCATGAGGCTACAGCGGAAATCAGATGAGAAATATTCTCTCAGATTAAAAAAAGTCAACATTCATAAAAGATTCATAAAACATTCTAGATTTGCTCAGCAAATCTAGATTGATAAAAATAGATGGTAAGAAAAGGATGGAAACTGTGAATGATTAGTATAGGAAGGAAACAGAATGCATGAAACACATTCAAACAGATATCTGGGAAATTAAAAATTCCATTGAAAGCTGGCAAAACCACATGAACAAAACTGAAGATAGACTTTCAGACCCTTAAGACAGGATTGCAGCTAGTGATCATGAAAGGAAAAGTCTCTTAAAAATAACAAAGGGTCAGGAAATAACAATTCAACAGTTTCCAGATGATCAAAGAAAAATAATAAAAGACTGACTGGTGTCAGTGAAAAAAGAATCAACACAAACGCCATAAAAAAATTTTGCAGTAGTAATAGCACAAAATTTCCCAAGCATAGGAAAAGAACCTGACGTACAGATAAATGAGGAATATAGAACTCAAGTTAGTCACAACCAAAATAAATCCATACCCAGACATACAATAATCAAGATCCCAGAAATTCAGCACAAGAACAGAATAGTAAAAGATATTAGAGAAAAGAAATGGATCACCTATAAAGCAAAGCCCATCAGAATTACAACAAACTTCTCAACACGAACCTCCAAGTCAAGAAGAGCTTGGTGAGTCAGTGCCATTCATGGACTGTGGGGGAAGAGAACAAGAAATCAATGAGAAGCAAGCCCCGCCCCCCCAAACCAGTTCCATGTGTGGGCTGCTGCCACCAGGGGACAGCCAGACCCCAGCCCTTCCTGGCATGTGGGCTGGGAAACAAGAAGAGTCAACCCTTCCCCCACCCCCCATAAGCAACCTGCCGGTCTGGAGAAACACGGGCTGTGACTATAGCTATTGAGATGAAATGAAATTTGATGCTTGTGGTGTATGGTGTTTCACTGACTGCAGGTCTAGGGCCAGTGGTCTGATCATCTATTCAGAGGATCACGGTAAACAATGTGGCCTTTATGAGGGATTG